>JAURVB010010681.1:0-29814 GCA_033002965.1 Piper betle
TCAACATGTACCTGGGGTTTGGGCCGGTGTCGCTGCAACTCGTGTTTGGGCAAAGGTAGTTAGGAATCTGACCGGTGGGCGCAGCCCTCTGTGAGCCATGCGCATAGCAATATCACTAATAAGAGGACAATCATGCCAAGCTGGTTGGCCATCGGGAACGAGTAGCTAATTGGATTCCTTAAAATGACGCTCTACTGGCTTGTTTTCCTCCTTGGAAAAGATGTCTTCTTAGCACTGTTGCACGAATCGGCCGATTCCGTGCGGAATCGGCCGATTTAAATCGGATCGGCGCGATGCCGATCCGATTTCGGGGCCGACTCGGTCGGCCCCGAATCGGCCTCGGAATCCGACGAGTTCGGCCGATTCTGACCGATTTAACTCGGAATCGGAATCAGCCAATTTAAATCGGAATCGGTTTTTTTAATGAAATTACTAAAATACCCTAGGTATGATTTTTATTAAATTATTTAAGCATGGGTAAAATGGTAATTTGGATTTTAAAAACCTAAAATCAAACTCGCTCCCCCGCGCCGCCGCCGCCGTCTGCCCGCCGCCGCCCCGTTTCCGCCCTCCGCCGTGCTCCCCAACTCCGGGCTCGCTCGCCGACCTCGCAACGTCGCCGCCGAAGTGTGGCCGGACCGAATCGGGCTGTGACGCACGAATCGCCGCGACTCGCCGCCGCTCCGGGCCGCCTCGCCGCCGGCTGCGGGCCGCTGACTGTTCGTCCGACCGGGCTGCCGACATCCTCCGACATCGCCGCCTCGAGACTCGCCGCCGACCGGGCCGGCGGCTGCGGCGGCGGCGACGGGGGGGGGTAAAGAATGGCATTCTCGTAATTAAAAGTTGACTCGAGTCTAACTCGAGTAAAAAATAATAATTAATTCTAAATAATTTAAAAAATTTTAAAAATATTTAAAAATATCAAAAACTATAATATACAGAATAATATCAAAATAACATCAATACCTAATTTTAATATATTTATATTATAAATTGTCAAATTATTATATATGACCGATTAAATAAATTTTGACCGATTTAACTGAACCGATTCTTGGCCGATTCAGACCGATTCCAATTCCGATTCCGACTCCCTGGAAAACCGATTCCGATTCCAATTCATGCAACCATGATTCTTAGTGCAGCTAACTGATCATGTAAAATTTCGTTACGTCTCGTGAATAGTCCGACTTGCTCTCTGAAAGTTCTCAGTGATCACCCTCTTGGACTTGGAGCCTAGACCTAGTGGTGGGTCAACTAGGAAAACGACCTTGTGGATATTAAACGATGGAATTAAAGAATGGTCAGCTTGTTGTCAAAGATGCTACATGATCAGCGTCAATATTTCTTTTTTTTTCAAGCACTGTCAATAATTTTTTGCGCCAGAACGAGACATTCAAATCGGATCTGGATCTTAGATGAAGAACAGTTGGGTGGGAAGAAGGTGGGGTGCTCAACGGATGAAAATAAGATGATAAGAATGCAGAAATTTATGGAGCACAACAAATTATGCTTTGGAAGTTGTCACGATCACGAGCTTTAATTTGCAACATATGGCAGATATGCTGAGTTCTTGGGTAGTGGGGTATGGCCATGAAGAACAACTATGCGCTCTCAACTTTGATCTGCGTGTATGTCTTTGCATAGACACTCCCACTCCCGCTTATTGCTGATGACGATTCATCGAGGCTATATGCAGTCGAACCAAGATTGTTTGTATTATATATATCTTGCAAAGAGGATAGGAAAGGTTTCTCTGGCATGGGCAATGCTTCACATTTCCCTTGCAGCATCACCACAACTTTGTTCATGGAAGGGCGGCTACTAGGCTTCATCTGGATGCAATATAATGCAACTTTGATTAATTTCTTCACTATTTCCTTCTCGCTGTCAGAAGCTTCTGGCAATCCTATATCACCTCCTTGATCCATCTGATCGTATGCCCAAACAGGAAAGTAAATTTCGTTTGAAGACTCTGCTTGATCATTGAAGTTCTTCCTTCTACCAGCCATCTCCATCAGGAGCATTCCAAAGCTGTAGACGTCAGATTTATATGAAACCCCTCCAATGTTCTTGTAGAAAAACTCAGGAGCCATGTAGCCGAGAGTGCCTCTTGCAGCAGTGACTGATACGATGGATTCTTCAGTTTGATAAAATTTGGCCAGCCCAAAGTCAGAGATCTTGGGAACGAAATTCTTGTCTAGAAGAATGTTGTGAGGCTTAATATCAAAGTGAAGAATCCGGACATAGCAACCTCTATGCAAATATTCAACTCCTTTGGCTATTCCTAGAGCAATATCATGAATCTTGTCCATGTTCAACATGTTTGCATTCCCTTCCCCATTGAAAATATATTTATCCAAGGACCCATTTTCCATGTACTCGTAAATAAGCCCTTGCTTTGATCCCTCGGAGCAAAAGCCTACAAGTTGCACTACATTGACATGGTGGACATTGCCAATGGTTGCAACTTCATTCATGAAGTCTATCCCTTTGCCCTTTGACTCATTCAACATCTTCACTGCAACTAGCCGGCCACTCGACAATTTTCCTTTGTAAACAGAACCATAGCCTCCTTGGCCGAGCTTCTGCTTGAAGTTGTTGGTCATTTTCTTGAGTTTGGAGTAGGAATACCTTGTAGGAGATTCATGCTTGAAATTGGTCAAGAAGTTTTCAACTGTGGAATCCATCCATATGTGCCTGGTCCTTAGCTTGTGTATCAGGAAAGCAGCTACGAATGGAAAAGCAAGCAAAGCTCGAACAGCTACAATGAATCCTTCAAATTTGAAACCAAAAGCTATTAGAGAACGGACTGATAGATGTAACTGGGCATGCATACAAGTTGGACATTTGAATTCCTACCTATAAGGAAAAAAATCCTGAAAAGGAGAAGACAATACACAAAATTGGTTAATCTTCTGTCAAAACAAAATATTTGATCAGTAAGGCCATGGAGAGACAATAGTTACCTACAACTGGATTTCTTTCTGTCAAAACAAAAAAACAGACATTTGTGAGTGCGTATTGGTTACAGATGAATTTATGCAAATTTGAGATATGGAGCTTACCAGCTAACCAGCCATCGCCTGAAGTAGATGCCAAAACCAAAATAAGTTAGATGATGATTTTGCATACTCATAATGTTGAGATGTATATGCAAAACAAAGGTTAGAATTCCCATTACCTTCATCGGGTGTATGACCTGAAAGGATATTTACAATATATCAATAATTCACGAATGATTTACCAAGAATAAACCATCAAACTAAAATAAGAATGAGGTTCCAAAGGGAAAATTGTTTGTGTTCATCTTAATCATCTAAAAGCTCAATGTAAGTATAAATCATTTTTCATCATTCTCGGGCTCATATTACTTCATTGCAAAATTAGAACCCTTTAGTCCAACTGAAAAAAGGAACTGAATAAAAAAACATTCCTTCGTAAGGTTTAAAAATGAAATGCAAAAATGCAATGTATCTTCTAGAATTTGGGGAGTCTACGTATCAAGGAGTTGCCCATCTGCTCAACAAATGCACAAACTTTAAACGCAATTTTTACAGATAGATTTGTCATAAAGTAGAGTGAGAAAATTTAATCCACCAAGTAGACATGGAGCTAGCATATTCTATCTGTCTGATTCATTTGCTCATCTTCAAACATGCTTAGAAGTCTAGTATTTTGGATTATCTCAAGAACATACAAGTAAAAAATCACCAAATACTATACATATGAAGGATAAAAGATCAAATAAGTAGAGAAAGTCAATATTTAATACTAACCACAGAACAGAAAATTCTAAGTTTCTAACTACACTAGTAAAAAATTTCAGCGAAGGGGGTTAAGAATGAATCTTACCAGCTGCATAGTTTCTGAGGACGATACCAATAGCTGCATTTTGAAAACAAAGAAGAAACAGAGTAAATGAACGAAACAGATATGAATGACATTCTGTCCAAGTCTCCGTCAAACAAATAGAAATTTGAGCTTCATTAATCATAAAAATGTATTGAAAAAATAACTTACCTACAGGAACCAACACAATGATTTTTAAAATCCTTACAATTCGATCTGCAATACAAAAGTAGGTTATAACTTAGCTACGAATCTATGATGGATGCGGTTGTATACTCAATTTGTAAGCCCTTGCTAACTAATTATTGATGTCTGCTTATTCTCGTCTAGTATTTTCCAGCCTTGATTCGATAAATAGTTTTAAGTAATTGTTTTCATTAGAAGAATGGGGAGTCACTTCTTTTCTTCCATCAGCAGATACAAAGATATGGAAAAAGAATGATACACTAGTGAAGAAGGTGAGCTATAGCATACCTCCCAACTTTTCTCGAACACGAGATGAAGTTGGCCAGTAGCAAGACATCATAGCGTCATATTCAACGGAGCACTGACCATTTCTAGAAATGCAATCACGGCAGAAAAAAGGCTCCTTCCAAGAGAGATTGAAGCCTTGCTCTAGGACGTGCTCAACTCCAGCAAAAACCATGGATCTTCGCATTCCATAATAGCTCCCCTCTATTGGGACATTAGCCACAACTGTGCACATATTGGGAAGCTTTTTCAAGGCAAGGTCGGACACCATGTACAGAAATGAAGAGGATGGAGAAGTGGTGTTTGAGCAAAAGCTGACATTCTTGTAATCAGAATTACTATGAACTGGATCCATGCAGCTGACAAACTGAACTTTCTGAGCATACGTAGGCCGCATGTACACGTCTGTCGGCTTTGGAGAGGAATCAAACGATTTTTGTAAGGGTAGATCGAGGAAGGAGAAGTGTGGGGACGAAGAACAAATGTCAGTTCTAAGAGACGGGTCTTTGATTCTGATCTTTTGGTTGGCGTAAGATATATCTTCAACATAGAACTGATGTGAAAACAGATCCAACACCGTTTGATTCCCTTGACATAACAGCTCGTACTGGGGATCTCCACAGTGCGAAGCATCCTGCTTTAGCCGGAATGGGTAGCTGATATTTCCAAGACTTCCACAAGAAGACGGCCTACAATCAGCATCCTGGGCATTACCATCACAGAAGAGCAGCAAAGAAAGAAGCGGGAAGAGAACCACAGCAGCAGAGACTTGAGCTCTCATGGGGAAGGGGGAGCAAGAGTTCGAAGACAGAGCAAGACAGGAGAAGATCATGTGGCTTCGATGCAGCTAGTTATGGCTATTGGTTGGTAGGATTGGCGGTCTAGGCGTTTGACCGTGCACTTATAGTCTTATCTTCACCGCTCACCACAGCTGGCCGGAAAGTTGAAAGCTGGGATTAAATATCGAAAGCAACTGTTTTTTTTTACATCCAATTCTGGTAAGACCGTGTCAGGGCATGTGTAGCCGCAATGGTCGAAGCTTCCATGTTCGGATCAGGAAATCGATGGAAGCAAGGGATAGAGATGAAGAGTTGAGTATAACACCGGTTTTTTTGTCCAGACAGTGAAACGAGCTATGGTAAGTTTCGAGCTCACCTCCGTCTTCTTCCTCCTTGTGATTTTGTTGCGTTCTGGAGCTCAACAGGTTGCAGATGACTGCTTGCCCACCAATTGTTCAGCTACTGGTCCTCAGATCAGGTTTCCATTTTGGTTGGACAAAGGTGGGCAGAGCTCCAGATGTGGGTATGGAGGGTTTGGTGTTACCTGCGTGGGCAATGATACTAGGCTAGTTCTGTCATCTAACTTGACGGAGGTCTCTGTGAAGGAAATCGACTACAAGAATGGGAGTTTTAGAGTTTTTCCTACTGACAATTGTATGGATGGGCTCATCTTCAACCTCAATCTTTCTACGACACCTTTCCAATACAATGAGATCTCAACTTGGAATTCCACGTTCTTTAATTGCTCCAAGCAGTTGAAGAATGATGGTGGTTCTCTCTACTGCAGTTCCATCTCCTGCATGAGTGGTTCTGGGTATTGGATGTGCAGGGTAGGTTTGGACTATAGGCATGTTGAGGATGTGCCAGTTTCTTGCACTGCAGTAAAGACTCTTGTTTATCCATTTTGGTCATTCCTGAGACCTAATACTCTGGATCTGAAATGGGATTTGATATCTGCA
The DNA here is from genome assembly GCA_033002965.1 of Piper betle. NCBI lineage: Eukaryota > Viridiplantae > Streptophyta > Magnoliopsida > Piperales > Piperaceae > Piper > Piper betle. Next base: position 6,062 of record JAURVB010010681.1, read on the forward strand.
TGCAAATATTGTGAGGAAGGAGGGGGGATGTGCACCTTGAGAAACAGAACCACTGGTCAGGTTGGATGCCTTTATCCCCCACCAGGTAATTAATAAACCAGATTTTGTGTTGCATTCGTTCAGTTGATTATGTATTTTCTCTCATAGCTTCATCTTCTCCTGTTGGTTCTTATTAAGTGAATATGTGTATATGCAGGGAAAAACAGGAAGAAACTCTTACTAATAGGTATTTCTACACATATATCTATACAGTTCCCCCTTTTCTCATACTGTAAATTTAGATAATTTAAACACTTGTCCTAAAAGCTCAATAGGAAGCGAACACCATTGATAACACATACATTTTGGTCATCAAAGTTTAGTTTTCCATATTTTCATGATAACGATACACCAAAACTGTTGGATTTTATGAAATGATTCTACTTGTATACATATTTTTGCATCCAACAGGTTTAGGCATACTATTATTTGTCCTTCTTCTGGTTGGAATTGTAGCCTTCATTGCTTACAAAAAATTCCAGAAGAGAAAGTTACTCGCAGAGGATCAACGCAAGGTCGAACAGTTTTTGGAGAATTATAAAGCGTTAAGGCCAACTAGATATTCCTATGCAGAGATCCGAAGAATGACAAACAAATTCAAGGATAAGTTGGGGGAAGGTGGCTATGGTACCGTATTCAAGGGAAAGCTGCCTAATGGAGTTTTTGTTGCAGTTAAGCTACTTCAACACGTTGGTGGGAATGGAGACGAATTTATCAATGAAGTGAGTACTCTTGGCAGGATCCATCATGTTAATGTCGTGCGCCTTTTAGGATTTTGCGCTGAGAAATTTAAGCGAGCACTCATCTACGAATTCATGCCTAATGAGTCTTTGGAGAAGTTCATCTTCTTGGAAAGAAACAAAGATACTTTGCTTGGCTGGAAGGAACTTGAGGAAATAGCCATTGGCATAGCCAATGGACTTGATTATCTTCACCAAGGTTGTGAGCACCGGATTCTCCATTTTGACATTAAACCTCAGAACGTTTTGCTTGATGAGAAATTCAATCCCAAAATTTCTGACTTTGGGCTGGCCAAGTTATGCGCCAAGGAGCAAAGTGTTGTGTCAGTAACTGCTGCTAGAGGAACAATGGGGTACATGGCACCTGAAATATTTGCAAGAAACTTTGGAAATGTCTCTTCTAAGTCTGACATATACAGCTTTGGTATGTTGTTGTTGGAGATGGTTAGAGGTAGGAAGAACATTGACACAGCCGTTGAAAATACCAGCAAAGTTTATTTTCCTCAATGGGCTTATGATCGTTTGGATGAGGGAGGGGAACTGGGGCTGGACATTGCGTCCAATGAAGACTATGATATAGCCAAAAAACTGACCATTGTGGCATTGTGGTGTATTCAGTGGTATCCAGTGGACCGGCCGTTAATGAAGAGCATCATCCAAATGCTTAAAGGAAATGTTGATGTGCTATCAATGCCTCCAAATCCATTCAATTCAAAGTCCGGATATGATAACAAGAAAATGAAACCACTGGACGTGGCACTTCCTGTGATTGTGGAGTGAAAACTTGGAAAACTACTTATACAGAGCCCATGATGAATATGTTTACTTGCATAATGCATTACTCCTTTAACAACCCATTCCAATAGAGAGTTGCAGCTGCATATACGATATGTTTTGTTTTGATGGCGTCAAGTGGTTTAAGTATGAAGTTTTTTCGATACTTTCAAAATTAGTCTCTCTTTCTGTCATATATGTCTCTGATCCCATTCTTTGAACTCGCCAGTCATGCTAGTGGTGTATATGCAAGTATTATAGTATCTTTTTCATTCAAAACAGAATTGTAGATGATGGCTTCTCTGCAACTTAACTGTTCAACTTGTTTCTATATATCACAAACAGAAACACGGTCAGTTTGCATTGGTGTGATTTTAATTAAGAAAGAAATTTCAGATATTTATTTGAGACTGCTTTGTCTTGGGACTTATGAAGATGTGCAAACTGTCGATTAAGAGGAGCTAGAAAAGAAATTTTTGTTTAGCTTGAACCTGGTGTTTGTCTCTCGTGTAAGGGCCTTGGACATGCCTTTCTGGTTTTTCCATGGAAAATTCCAGAGGTTGGAGAGTACAGGAAGGGAAAGAAGGTTGGTTTCCTTTGTTCAATCTGTCTTACTAATTCATATAATTAAAACAATTTATTTCTACAAATTTCAGTTTAAGAAGTCCAACATAGTTACTATTAAGTACTAAAAGTGAAGAACAATTTGAAGTTTCCATTTATTATCTACAACTTCTCTCTTTTACTGTTGGCTAGAAAAGCTTTACAGAAAATACCGTGGCTGCGAATTTTAAGGAAACTATTGTATGCGAAATTGCAATTTGCACTCTCCGTTGTAGAGTTTCTGAAGTTGAACAAATCCTATGTTTTGTTTTTTTCAAAAAAAATCTATGTAGAGGTGAAAACTACTGTTTTGCGTTTGATACGAGGGCCACCTTCCTCTATCATAAGCAGGGCAGTGCTTTTAGAGCATGCTGTCTTAGAATGGGGAAATATCAGTTTTGGCAGAATTTGTATCTTATCATCACATAAGGATCTTAGAATGGGGAAATATCAGTTTTGGCAGAATTTGTATCTTATCATCACATAATTAGTTTTAATTCCATACAGGATAAATGTTTCAAAGTGAGAATTTATTGTGGAAATGAAGAAATAAGCTCAGTAATTAAGAGCTTTGTATGCTAGGCTATTTCAACAGTGTGTGTAACAGAAGCAATTTTTTGCAGGTGGCTGGCTTTCGGTTGTGATCTTTTGTACCCACATCTATTAAACATTTTCTTGTTCTTTTTATACTAATTCCCAAATAGTTCTTGAAGTAGTTAAAAGCCTTTAAACCCTACAGATAGATAGCTAGAGAGTATGGTCAGCGTGTGCGACTCAACATGGTCTGAATTTAGATTTCCATTACAGAGAAACAAAATGCTATTTTACTAGGTCGATCTCCTTCTGAGAAGGCGTCTTCAATTTGTAGTTGGTTGTCAAATAAAGCTGCAGAGGCCTTTGATTTGTAGTTTTCGATAGAAGGAATACTTCATTAGCCTTGATATGGCAAACAAGGGACAATCACAGGAGCAAAATGGTTAAAGAGACGACCTTAGACCATGACAGTAAATGGAGTGGCTTGGACTCTTCTAACGGGAGCTACGCTACCACTTGGGTAACATTCTAAGAATTTTGCTTGCGATGTACATGGATGTGCATATATTAAAATGGTTTGCAACGCGACTCGTCAGGATTGTTGACTCTCATCCCCACGTGACCCAGGCCCACTTAGAATCCAACGATGAACAATGTCCGACGTGTAAAAAATTAACCGACTTTGAGAATTGTTGTGTGGCGAGGGATAAAAATATCGTGAGGATTTATAAAATTGTCTTTTAAAATGTTTTAAAATAATATTTTTTATTATTTTAATATATTTTATATTAAAAATTATATTATTTTAATTAATCGAGTCCAATTATATTAAATACGGATCAGATACAAATATAATCTTTCAATTTATATTAGAACAACCAAATTCGGATTTTTAGATTAAGGTCGCATGGGAGATATATCATATCCAATCATTGTCCCAAAAATTTTAATTCAGGCGTATACCTGTTATTAGCACGTGCAACTGCAGCAAGCTGACGAGAATTGACCTCTATTTTGTCGTTTCTACAGCTGCTCTTTGATATATATATATATATATACATATGTATATCCAAGCTCGCTCCAAAACCTTATATTATATGTCAATACATATTCCAACAACAACGTGGAAAAAGAAAACGTGAATGTGTGATCAAATCGAAGAGAAGGTTGTAGCTCTAAAATTTGTTTATCTCCACTGCATATATTGTATGTAAATATGTAGGTTTTGAAGACTTGGCTGGGAAAGATGATCAGTAGGAGACAAGATGGACTAAAAACCAGACGTCCTTGCAGAAAAGATAAAGTTCAAATTAAGCAAGAGGCGGAGAAGATAATTATTCTTTTGACCAAATTTATGGTGAATGCATGGATCAACTCAGGACGTCCTTTGCCCCCCACTAGTGGAACTCAAGAAATCAGAAACCTCAAAACCAGGGAAATTTTCATGGAAAAGATGGTTCCATTTGGGTTTTGTGGATCCTATCATCATTTTTAATCAAGTTTTCCCCGTTATGCTACTTTATATGAGCAATCATCTTCTTCTAGATTTGAAGATTACCCCTCGACCGCTTTGATTTTTTTTTGCCTCGATTCTAATTAATTTATAATGAAAACATTGGTGAGAACAAGTTACATTCATACAAAAAGAGGAAACAGCCATGAAAGAGCCATAGTCCTACACATGCATTTATTCACATGAATTGACGACGCTCATATCGAAATTAAAGCGCTTTGCTCCCATGAAGATCTGAAATTAGCTAAGCATAAGATAAGAGGCAGATTAATCAAGAATGGTTTTAAAATCATCATTTAAAAAAGAATTGAGATAATAAATATTTATGAGTTGCAAAATCCGAGTTATATGTGTATGATCTTTGCCCTTCAGTATCTAAACCAAGATTTACAAATTTGCACAACGCCGAACGTGTGTGTATATATATATATATATTCCCATAAAGGAAATAGATCAAATTATAAAACACTAAGAAAAAACTAAATCATCTATGATCACAACGATGTTGATTTCTTCTTCCTCCATTTGATTTTTGAAGAAAAAGTTCGAATTGATGGTGGTGGCGGCGGCGGTGGCGGTGGTGGTATACTATGAACAACCTTAGTCTCCTTCTCCTCCTTCTCCTTCTTCCATTTGATTTTCGAAGACAACATTCGAATTTTTGGTGGCGGCGGCAGCGGTGGAGGTGTTGGTATACTGTGAACAAGCTTAATCTCCTTCTTCTTCTTCATGTTCCATTTTATTTTCGAAGAAAACGTTCGAATTGGTGGTGGCGGCGGCGGCGGAGGTGGTACTGTCCTATGAACAAGCTTGCTACCAGTTTCCTTCTCCTCGTTTACCAAAACGTTCTTCTCCTTCTTCCTGTCTAACCTCCTCCTCTTTTATCAAGCTTTTTCTCCATCTTCATCTCTTTCTTCTTCTCCTTACTCTCCAACTTCTTAGCCTTCTTTAACTTCTTCTCCTCCTCCTTCTCCAGCATATGGATCTTCACCTGCTTATGATCAGATTTTGAGTGAAACTTAATCTTGGAATTCTTCTTGATGTTCATCTTAATCCTTGCGTATTTAAGTTTCTTCCTATCCTTCTCCGTAATCGTCTCTAACTTGGGCCTCCATTGAATAGACCTCCGAAACTCCACCAGTTGAGAATAGTCCTTCTGCAGCTGGGGTGTGGTACAAACCAGCTTCTTCCCCTTCTTAACGTCCAAAATGCAATCTTGATCACTTTCCTCGGGATCTCTCACTCTCCCCTCCTCCATGAGCTTTGATATGAACTCGTCCGACACCCTGATCTGCATACTCCCAGAGGGCGACTTCTGTATATCGAACGGCTTGCAGGTGGCGGCCAGCTTCTTCACCATCTCTTTCTTCTTCGACGAGGAGCTACCTTCGTTGTCGACGGAAGCGAAGGAGGCGATGGTAACGAAGGTGAGGACCGACTGGAAGAATTGGCGTGGGAGGAGGAAGTACTTGTGGCCGAGCTTGAGGCGGTCTGTCTCGGAGAGAGGAGGAACCTTCTGACCTATGAGGAAGGAGCCGGCATGGCAGACAAGGTGCTTGGGAAACTCGAGCATTAGTTCACTTGCCATGATAGGCTGGTGGTAGACCTTCACCCTGCCGTCGGCAAGGATGAGTTTCACAGTCCTAGAAGCCGCCGCTGTCTTGCCGGAGTAGATGCCGTTGTCGGAGTGAGGTTGGGGTGGGTGAACGCAGGAGATGTGGCCGCCCATGTTGTTTAAGAAGCAATACCATGGAATCATATGGAAGCTAAGGAACTTGACCCCCATATTCCAGCTATTCCCATACACACAAATATTGCACCACAAGATTGATTGAAATGAATAGGAATAGTTAGGAACACTGATCAAGAGAGGGAAACCCAGATAGGAAAACTTGGGGAGGAATGAATATATACCAGCTGGTCAAAGGAATTAAAGACATGAGAGTTTAGGTGTAGCTCATGTGCTCTTGGTTCCCTTGTTCAGTCAGAAAGAGGTGATGGGAAGGATAGTTAATATAAGTGGAGATATATAGAGATCCTATATGTATACCTTCTAAAAGGAAGGAAGGTGGGATGAAATATTGAAGTGAATAGCAGAAGGCAGGCGGAAGGAGTGAGACCAGAGATCAGATATGGCAGCCAGAGGAGATGGAGACATGGGGGATCAAGTTTGACGCATTGACTATGGGATTTGTTGACTACATGGATGGAGGGCTTCCCCTTCTCGATAATAATAATAATACTCCTTTTTTTTTGGTTAACTCTTGAACACTCTGAACTGTTCAAACATCTCGGGTTGATCATGTGAATTGATTTTCATTGAATAATTATGAATATATAAGTGAACTTGCTTTTCTCTTTTTTCAATCTCAATTATTTTCTCGTCTACATACATTCACACCAATAAAATGAAGTATTAATTGAGGGAAAGTATGTGTAACTCGCCATGAAATGTTAAATTGAAGCTTATTTATAAATAAACTGGTGCTGTATATAATTAGCAGTCAGCATCGCGTGTGGCCAACTATTTTAGTCAGCCAAATCAATCTCGCACACATTACTCTTTGTATTCACCACGAATTTGCAAGCATGAAAAATAATCTGGTGTAAGGTCGTACGGCCAATATTAACGGTAAACATATGCATACACGATACATTTAATGCCAATTGAAGCTAGGTATAACCGTATAATTAAGTGTTACAATTAATTAATTACTTGTAATTAAGCCGTACATTGTTTTTTTAGGACCATTTGATTGGCATGAAAATATTGTAAATAAAAAAAATCATATAAAATGGAAATATAATGAGATGAAATGACATTAAATTTTAAAAAAAATTATATATTTTGATAATAAGAAAATAAAATGTGCATGTATTTCTTAAAATTTCTTCCATTTTTTTATTTTTTATAAAAGATATTGTTTTTTAAATTTTTGCATAAATTTATTTTGATTAAAATTAAAATTACATTGATTAATTTTCAAGATATTTAAATACAAAAAATTTATAAGTAAAATAATTTGAATTTTATAAACCTCAAATAAATAACAGCATGAACAACAAGCAAGTATCAACCTGGTTATTATATATATTATTTGGGACCATTGTGCATAATTACTTGCAACCATCTATATTTCATTATTAGTTATTGGACAAATACAGAATTTTGGGGCCATGATATATATATATAGAGGGCCGATTTCCTGCGCTAGGCAGGAAATCGGCTCTCTGCACCACAATTTTCTGGACCGTCCAATTTCATGGACGGTCCAGATCATCAAGCCCGTCAGCCCGCCCGCCCCAACGACCGGCCGCCCAACCCCTCCGCCCCGCCTCGCTGCAACTGTCGCTCGCCCCACCCCGCCCCGACGGCCGCCCGCCCAGCCCCTCTGCCCCGCCTCCTCCCCACCCCACCCCATCTCGCCGCCACGGCCGCCCGCCCAGCCCCTCCGCCCCCCTCGCCGCGACTACCACCCGCCCAGCCCCTCTGCCTGCCCCGCCCCCTCCCCCCTGTCCCTGCCCCGCCCTCTCCCTCCCCCTCTGCCCTTGCCCCCTCCCCCTCTGCCCTTGCCCCCCTCCCCCTCGCCCTTGCCCTGCCCCCGCCGCAACGGCCGTCCCACCCCGCCCCCTCCTCCTCTGCCCTTGCCATGCCCCTGCCGTGATAGCCGCCACGTCCCACCCCCTCCCCCTCTGCCCCTGCCCCACCCCCGCCGCCGCCCTCCTAGCCCCTCCGCCCCCTCCCCCTCTGCCCGCCCCTCTCCGACGCCGCCTCCCCCCCCCCCCCCGGCGGCGAAGTGGGTGGGTGAGCATTTGTTTTTTTTAATTAAATATGGGCCGTCTAATTAACATGGATGGCCCAGATTGAAATGTAAGGCAAGAAAATTTTCCTGCCCTTTGTGCAGGGAAATTTTTCTCATATATATATATATATATATATATATTATCCTTAGCCATCCAGTCTAGACGCCAGCATACTTGGTTTTACTCGCGCAAGTTGCAACTAATCCTTGGTGATATAAATAGTATTACATACACATCAGTTGCATACTGGGTTGTGATCACCTTATTAAATTCATGATCACACAAACTTTTTGTCCCTCCCCAAAAGACTAACACAAATAAAATGTCAACCTTGGCGTCTGGAGGGCACTCTAAGCATTTCATATCATACATACGTGACTATATAAACAAACCATCCGAAAAGAGTGCACTTCGGAAAATAAATAAATAAAATCAAATCTGAAAGGAATGTATTGATCATAGTTTACATTTATTTTTGCTAGATCCGCGTATTTCAAGGCAATCGCATATATAATACTGTGGGTCCACTTCCATTCATTATGTCTTTAACAGAAACGAACCAGGAATGATAAATTTTAAGCTGATTTGCTCGCACCGGCACTTATTACTTTTTATATTAATTACATTTAGCTAGGACGCCAAGGAGAGATTGATGTTTTCTTTCCTCTCCCCCTTGCCATGCTCCACCAACCCCCACCCGGCCGACCGGCTGGAACCTGGCCACCAACCCCTCCGCCCGGCCATGGCTGAAACCTGGCTGCTGTTAAAAGAGGAGTGGGGGGATTTTTTCTATCAAATTTGGGCCATCTTGATCGTCAAGCTGATTAGAATTTGAGGCTTTTCCTGCCCCTTGCTCAGATAATCTTTACTTTAATCTTCTTGGAAATGAATTATTGTAAAAGAAAACTAGTTGTGGATGGCTAAATTAAATTTAGGGAGCTCCGACTATAAAACTATTTAAGGCTCTGTCAAAATTCAAAAGCTTAAAAGGGTAGCCAATATTATTATGTGTAGAAGAAGAGTTTACAATTTACAAGGAAGAAACAATTAGCATTTATTCAAGTAGAATTTCATGTCATGTTGCGATCTTTGAGGGGATGATAGCTAGCTAGCTGGGTCAGATTGTGGCCAACAAGTTATAGGCTTGTTAGCTATTCAAAGCACTGCATTAACGAAACTTTATATGCCAAAGCACTGCATTAATGAAATTTTATATGCCAAAGCACTTCAATTAATTTAAGAAAATTTGGTAGCTTCTTGTAGTACTCAGCCGACCAGAAAAACTGCCCGAGGTGGATGAAAAGTGACGCTACCATAGATCCCTTCGGAAGATAGGAGTTTTAATTTGTAGTACTTGAGATGTGCACTCCAAACTCCTCTGGTCCAAACCCCAGATAGAAGTACGAATGCACAGGAGCGTCAAATAGTATATATTTAACAAATTCTATTCAAAAGGCTGGAGTATTTCTAGAAGAAAGACATGCACTCCGCGACACCGAATGATATCCAAGTGTTAGTGCATAGAGAGTCCATTGATAAGGTGTCCAAGTCATGTGAGTACATACAGAGACTGCTTACTCTGTTTTGGGCGTGGAAGGTGGCCGGACAATGGAGAAACTTGTCTTTTTCACTCTGAGATGTGTAATATGGGTACAATATGGATTTGGGTGGGGGTTTTATCTTTCTTGTTTTGTATTGAAGAAAGCACAGGGTTGACTCAATGAGTAATTATTCGTTCTCTAAGCTAATTAACGGGCAAGATATAGTACGGTCCCTGCAAGAGAGTCAAACAAGGCGTCTACACGTCCAATTGAGATGCTTACATGTTCCCATCTTTTTGTTAGGATTGTGTCTATTCCTCATGATGTGCATTTTAGAAATTTTTATCAACATTTGGGAGTTAGAACTTTCAAATGGTTCTTTCTTCGCTACGCGACAGCAACGAAAAACCAAACACACACGACAGACATATATATCTACTATGAATAAAAATGGGCGGAAGAGAATTGTTTTAAACAAAATTAAAGTGCCACATATGATTAGCAGTTAGCACCGCGCGTGCCCAACTATTTTGGTTTTAATTAGCAATTAACTAACAGTGTCGGCCAAATCAATCTCCCACACATTACTCCTTGTATTCACGAGGCATATGTATACATATGCATACACGATACATTTAATACCAATTGAAGGTAGGTATAATAGAGCAGTGCAATTGATTAATTACCTGTAATTAATTAATCTGTAGATCGTTTATTTATTTATATAAGCTGTTAATCTCAAAAAGTGCTCATCAACCATGGACTCGATGGGTACTAATTAAATAGGAAAATAGTGAACTTAAAAACTAAATTTGTAACTTGCCCAGAGTTTCCATGTCGACTTGGTCGGGACCTTCAAGATGTTAGGAAGTCATTGAAATTTCTCAAGTCTTCTAAAAGACAAGAAAGGTTTTGGCAGATTACCAAATGCTGTCAAAGTGCCGTGAACGCTGTTCTCAATCAGCAACGTAATGTGCTCTCTTGTCAAACCAAACAACTTTGTAGTAATATTCTGAATTATATTTCAAGGACGAATGTAACTTTAAACTGGTTACCAAGAGACCAGAACTATCTTGCTCATTGCTTAGCCTCTTATGCAGCTAGAACAAAATCTCCTGTATCGTTTTGTGTTAAAGCTTTACGCTCAGTGCTCAAAAATAAAAATGCTTTCTCCGAGCTTACCTGCTTGTACAATCTTTACTTCTAGTTCCATCTTCTCTGAATTTTGACGTCTAAGATTCGATCCAACTCTCCCGAGAGGCATATTTCAGTTGAATAACGTAAAGGTATAGCATGTCTTCTATTCAATGCAAGGATATCCATGTAGGCACTTATATGTGATTATAATCTGAGTTATGTTATTATATTTATAAATAAAAAGAAATCAATATTATTTGATGCACGTGACAAGTCACGGAAATGTGCATTTGATCAAAACAGGAAATAAGTTCTTATCATGAAACAAAGAAGCAAAAAAGGTTTTTAATAGTAAAGAGAGAGTAAAAAACCCAAATAGAAAGAGAAATATTTAATGAACTTATTTAGTTGATGTAGAATTTCATAGTGTATAATTATTCTCTATATATGTACAAATTGATGCCTATGTTATATTTTAAACTTTATTAATTTATTTAATATGATATAATTTATTTAATATGATATAATTTATTATAATATGCATCTATTTACTTTCTTTAATGCTTGTAAATTGATCAACATTTTCATTTAAGTACATAGGAATTTTTTTATAAATAAGGAATTATAATTGTAATTATTTGTGCATTGCACTAGTAAGCAACTAGTTAAGAGTCCAATTAAACGAGTGGAACAATAGCCTTTTCTCACCAAAATTTAGCAACAAAAAGTCATAAAACAGTGACAGGGAAAATTATCGACATGGAAGATGGTGACAAAAATTATTGGTGACAATCATTGATGGTCTTGGTTTTCCATGACACTTGTCACCCGGAAGACCGTGATAAAATACCATAACAAATATATATATATATATATATATATATATGGAAATAAATTTCCTATGCTTGAGCACATGCAGGTTGCATGTGCTCAAGTTCCGTTGGATTAGTATCCAACGGCCAAGATTAAAAAACAGAGGGCGTGGCTGCCAGCGACGGCGGAGGGGCGGAAAGGGTGCTCGGCCACAGCAATGGCCGGGGGTGCGTGGCGTGGCTAGGCGCCCGTTGCCGCAGGGGAGGGAGCTGCGGTGGGGAAAGGGCGGGGCGGGGAGGTGGGCCGCCGGGGTGCACCCGCGGCCGACCCGGCCTTGGGAGGGGCGTGGCAATGGGGCAGCGGCCTCGACGGGGTGGGAGTGGTGTCGCCCGGCGGCGGCGGCTAGATCCGCTGCGCCGTCACCGCCCCGTCGGCCGAGGGCGGCGACGGGCGAGGCAGGGGGTGGCGTCGCGTCGTCGGGTGGCGTCGACAGCGACGCCACCCCATATATATATATTTTTTCATCCACGCGTTTAGATGGCTCGAAGCACGAGGCAGAACCCACTCTATATATATCAGCTGAAACCGGATCCCGCCCTAGCTGCGGAGGAGAGTGTGGGTGGGTGGTGGGAGGGGAAATTTTTTTAAATTTTTGAGATTTAATCTGAGTCGTTTTTATAATCAAATGCCCAAGGATTAAATTGTGGATCTGGAAAATTTCCTAAACTATGACTCATTTAAAATTTTCTCTTATAAATTTATTATTTTAAAATCACTTCTCAACTAATTATCATTCAATTGGTCTATAATTATCTTTGCATCACTTGAACTTTATCTTCCACATCTTCCATGCAATAATTTGTTCTTTCATATATTGTTTGTTGTATGTTGAGTGAGCAACGTCTATGAGGGAAAATGGAATAATCCTTTTTTATTTTTTAATATGTTTATAAAATGATGCACATGCGCAGTGTAGAATGTACTTGTGAATTTGCACTAGTTGATCAATTCTTTAAAGAGTTACTGAATTTGTAACTATTTTTAAAACTTCTATTCTTAAAAATTTAACCTTTTAATGATGGTGGCTTGTGCATCCTATCGATAATATTGATAAGAGGTAATTTGATGAGCCGCCAGTCAAGCCGTATACTGTACCACCTCTTGTACAGCTGCAAATGGGACAGTACACTGTGTCGCCACCCATAGCCAGACAGTGTTCATTTCTGCCGCCTTATAAGACTTCTTGAAGACCAGATAGTCCAATGAAGCCTAAAGCTTTCAATATATTAACCAAGTTTGAATTTGAATTTGAGGGAAATTTTTGTTGAAGTTTGGAGGAGCCTCAATATTAATTACTCAAGTGGTTGGATAGTGCAACATGGAAGAACTATATAAGAAGCTCGATGCAACAAGGAACGAGGTGCCCAGTATCTAAATATTCAAAGGTGTTTGAAGTATTCTAAAATGGGACTTTAGTTCAGAATAACAAGTTTGAAATGTTACATTGGGTATAAGCTTCGGATAAGCTTCATCGTGTCAACCTTAATGTTTCAAAAGATTGGACTATACTTGGTATATTTTATATCTTTTGTGTTGTAAAGATTTTATTGATCTTGCAAGGAATTATTATAAATAAGATTGGGTATGATCTTATGGTATATACTTGCACTAGTGGTCTTTATACACTTCAAGTGTGAAGTGGGGGTGAGTGGTGTTAATAATTATAAATATCAAGTTTTTGTATGTGAAGTTAAGCTAGGTGCTAAAGAGTGAAGGTTAAGCCTGCGGCATGCGAAGTCGACTCGGGATTGCGTGCAGTGAATGACAAGTAGGCTTGTAAAATACTTGAGTCTTGCTTAGTAAATGACAAGTAACTGTATAGTTAAGTTGTAACATACTTTTGTATTGGTCATAATGAAGTATAGAAGACCTACCAAACCATAAGATATTGTGGTATAAACGACGTACTAATTAGAAACCTTTTTAAAATTCTTGTGTCTGATTTTTTTTCCTTAATCTCTTTATGCTTCAATTGAAGAGACAAAATTTGGAAGGATAATCAACCACAAAACCTCCATTTTTTAATGATTCTAATTATACGTATTAAAATTTTCTTAACTTCTTGTGATATTGATCTTTATCAAGTTGTGCTTAATGGACAGATGGATCCTACTAAAGAAAGAGAATCATGGGATCACAAGGCTAAGAAAGCATATTTTCTCAATGTTAAAGTTATGAATGCATTTTTTGTTCACTTTATGAGACCGAATACACTAGGGTATCTTGGTGAATTTCAGCTTGAGAAATTTGGGAACTTCTTCAAGTAACACATGAAGGTACATCACAGGTGAATGATTTCAAAATCAGCCTACTCACATTACAATACGGAGCATTCAAAATAGAAAATGGTGAGAGTATCAATATTATGTACAACTAATTTAATGATATTATGGTCGCTTTGCAAAATCTTGTCAAGGACCTTGATTGGGATGAAATCAATAACAAATTGCTTGCATCACTTCCTAATGACTGAAAACCCAAAGTTACGACTACTGAAGAGGCTAAAAACTTAAAGGCTATTACCATGAAAGGGCTTCTAGGTTCTCTTATTACTTATGAACACACTTTGAATGAGATCAAAAAGAAAAAAAGAAGAAGGATCTTACTCTACAATTATTGGTGGGAGGTGGGGGAAAATTAGATATGATTTTTCCCTTTAAGTACTTTAAGAGTTTTATTAATAAAAAGGCCTTAGTTAAAAGAGGAGAGATAAAAAATGAAAAATCTCAATGTTATGAATGTAAAGGTTTCACACATATGAAAAATAAATGTCCGAACCTCATAGAAGAAAATGAAAATATAAAGAAAAAGGAAATAAAAATAAAAAGACAAAAAGTATTGAAGGCCACAATGAAGAGTGATAATAAAGAAAGTCTAGAAAAATTTATAGATAAGTTTTGTTTTACTTCCGGTGATGATGATGAAGAACTTCAAACTATGTTTGATGATATGTACTAAAACTTTATCAATGTTAATAAAATCAACAAACACTTGAAAATGATGGATTAATCTTTGACTTCAGAGAATTAATGATTGAAGGCCAAAGTGGCAAGTCTTTAGCAAAAAAAAAAAGATTTATTCTCTACCAATAAGGGGTTGCACGACATCTTGAAGAGAAGAATGATAAACTACGCAAGATGTTTGAAGGATCTCAAAAACTTTTTAATATACCTCTAACACAAAAGAGTCCAATGTGCAAACTTGGAAAAGAGGGAGACAAATGTGGAGATAGCTTTAATAAGTTTAATACTTTTGTTAAAGCCTCTACCTCTAATGTTAGTGTAAACATTTACCTCTGTAAGGAATGCGGAATAAGTAACCACGACCCAACTACATGATCATCATCCAATAATAAATTACCTAATTCAATCACTAAAACTAAATATAAGAATCAGATCATGCATCCACATCTTTCAAAACTTAATCTCTTAGCTACATTATGGATGCTATCTTTGTGTAGTTTGAAGTGATTATTGCATGTAAAAATCACTTATTAGTTATAGGGGAGCTGGTGCCTCTCTTTTGGCTCGGAGTACTCATTTATGAGTCTAAAATTTAAGAACTTTCATATGTAGTATGATTCAATATGTATTGTATTAAAATCCAGTAAGGTATCTATCTTAAGCCTTCTTCAAGGTTGAAATATATTTCGGTAAAGTTTGTATGCGATAGTCTAATGAATAATTTATCAAATTTTAACATCAAAATTCAGTTCGTCTTTAGTCCGAATTGAGGTGTTACAAGCTAGTTCAGCAGCGTTGCCAGATCTGGTCACGGGTCAAATGCAACCATACTATCACATCTGCAATCAGATCTATCGCTAGCCGGCCATTGGCTGCCATTTTTTATTTTTTTAAACTACCACTTGGTCATATCCGGGCAAGAACATTATTATTATTATTATTATTATTATTATTATTATTATTATTATTATTATCAAATTTGAGCCGTCCTTATAATTGGATGACCAATTTAAAGTTTGGGGCAAGAATAACTTCATAAACATTTCTCTTTCACATATATATATATATATATATATATATATATATATATATATATATACACACACACATATACATTTATATACATACTCTGTTAAAAAAATTGGAGTATTTCTAAAGCAAGACATGCACACTGCAATACCTATGCACCTTCCATTTTAATGAAGGATCTACTCCTACAATCATGTCTTTAATTTGGCTGCTTCACCAAAGATCGCAATTGATAATGAATCTAAGTGTGAGTACATAGAGAGGCTGCTTACTTTCTTTGGAGGGTGGAAGGTGGCCTGACAGTTGAGAAACTTGTATTTTTCAATCAAGATTTGTAATATTTTATTTTTATGTTTGAACCATATTATAATTTTAAATATAGTATAATAGCACCTAATTATAACCGGTACACTGGGTATCACCTTCTAATCTGGTATGGTTTAAACTTTAGTACCATTTTAGCCGTACCTGATTTTTAATATGATTTTTTTATACAATCTAGTTTTTTTGTTAAAAATATTAATATTTTAACTAAAATTTAATAAAATATGAATAAAAATTTTATTTTATATATTTAATAAAATATTTTATTTATAATTTAAAAATCAGGTAAAACCCAGAACTAAATATAACCTGTACTATATATATATATATATATGGTATAGTAATAGATACAAATTTAAAACAATGGTATATGGTATGTATAAGATGGATTTTGGCATTTGGTTCATTGAACAAAGCACAGAGTTGACTGAGTGAGTTATCATTCGTTCTCTAAGCTAATTAACGGGCAAGATCTAGGACGGTCCCTAAAGTAAAAAAAGTGGTCTAGACTACCAAGTCAGATGCTTATAATCCCATCATTTTGTCAGCATTGTGTCTATTCCTCATGTAAATCGTGAGCATTTTAAAAAACTTTCACCATTTGGGAAGTGAGAACTTTCAAATGGTTCTTTCTGCGCTATCCGACAGCAACGAAAAACCAAACACGCGCGAGAGACGTACATATCTACCTATATGAATATAAATGGGTGGAACCAAGAGGAGAATGGTTTTAAGCGAATGGCATCAGAAGAGAGAAAGCCTCCAGGTTACCAAGTGCGCAAAAGACAAGGCCACTAAGACACAACGTGAAAAACTGAGAAATATTTTGGTTAAAGACATTATTCTCCAACCCAGTGGAGGTCCTCCACAAAATTCAGTTTTTATCTTATCGACCAAACAGTACAAATACACTGCTGGTTGCATTGAGAGATACAAATCAGGGAGGCGAGTCAAAAAATGCATGTTTACAACCCAATATCCATGCCCAGGATTAAAGAGTAAAGAGGCCATTGTAGGTAATCAAAAATTAATTTAAAGAACTACCCTTACATTGCAATATTTTTGTTTATTATTATTATCACCCCATACGAGCAATAAAAATTGAACCTGCCTTCTAACAAAAACATCCGCAAGGAATTGAATGTACCTTATTAAAAGCTGTGAAAAAAAATGCTCAAGAGTCAAGTCAAAATTAACTCAACGGGGAAATGAAGGGACAAAAGGAGGTAACTCTCTCTTAATAATTTTCTTTCTGCCGCCTCAGGTATCTATTCTGAACTAAGCTATAACTTAATCTCTGGTTTTTACCTTTCAAGGGGGAGGATCAATTGCAGAGATAAGCATCAGCTCCCCAAGTTACCCCTTACCGGCGGCCACCTACCTTCCTTAGCTGTGGAACTGATTCTTCATCATCAGAGTCAACATGACCATACTGCCATATGCCCAACCTACTCTCCGTGGCAGTTTTTTGGTGTTCCTCCAAATTTTCCAGGGCTGTTTGCCTTTCCTTCGTGTCCCACCTCTTCTTTCTCTCCAATCTAGCGAGTCCCTCCTGCAGGTTAACCAGCTCACGCATGGTTAGAAAGGGATAGAGAAACCACAGGGTTAAAACCATGAATTTCACGCCAAGAAAACTTTAAAGTAAAAAGAAAACCAGGGATGAAAGCCAGCTCAGTCCAAATATGAAAGCAATTGATAGTTAAAAAGAAAGAGTAACAGTGGATTGCAACCTCTTTCCTTTTAGATCTTCAACAGTATTAAAGATACAATGGAGTGCAAGAGCAGAAAATCATCAAGACAAGTTAACTTAACAAAAGATCCACATAACAGAAGGTAAGAATGATTCTTTCCCCTGCCAAAACAAAGTACTTAATTGTCTACTGTGGAAACAGTGGACAGAGTATATAGCCAAGCGTAGTCTCATCAATTCATAGAGTTCATCTTTACGAGTGTATATTGGCAATCAGTTTAAATACACCTAACCTTTTTGTTAACTTCATAAGAGTATAGCTAGGTAAAAGTGCATAGTGGATGATGCGTAGTAACCTCATACCTGTAGCATAGCAACATTGATGCTCGAACCAGCTTCAACATCTACGAGAGTCACGACCAAAATAGTTCCACTGCCCTGTCCTCTGATTTTACCTCCTGTGCTATCTCTTTCCTCTACCTGAACTCTAAGCTCCTTTGAATTGTTCAGGGTGCATTCGCTGAGATATTCAGCAGCTTCCTGGCCAAACTCCTCTTCCAAGGAAGGAACTTTTATATAAGCAAGGCTGCACAGCTGTGCAAGGCCAGGAGCTGAGGAAAGTGATGGATCAAGAGGGCGTAATCGACTATAAGGGACTTTTTCTTGGTTTCCATAATCCACATAAAAAACTTCAAACTCATCTTTAAGTGATTGAACAGCTCCTCGAGGTCCATTCACAATCTACAAGGGAATTATGTTTTATCATAAAGGAGTAAATTACAAGAGAAAAACAAGGAATGCATGAACTGTAAAGGAAAAAATGAACCCCTGCCATCAGATACACATTAAAATATATAATGTTGATAACACTGATCATTTAGGACTTTAACATACTTAACATAAATCACGAGTAGATCTGAACTGTACTAAAATAAAGCATAAAGTAGATCAACCAAGTGGTTCTATCGACATAAGAATTAACGGCCATGTCCGTGAAACAGTATTATCTCCTTTTTTTTTCCAAACTAGTATTCTCTATCCTTCTGGATAGGTGATTACTACTCTTTCCACTAAAAATTTGCCATTTCTCACGCTTCACATTACACTGATTAAAATTCCCTACTTTCAAATCATATTTTGACCAAGACTTGCCTTGACATGGATTAAAGTCAAGAGTAGCACTCATAGTGGAGACAGAAAAAATTTATGTACCCTGGATAATTTGAGCAGAGCATGCTCAACAAAACATACTTAGAATAGCAGCAGAGAATGAGGCAGTTCCTACCATGGCTCTGTTCCAGGAGTTATCGGCACTGAATTCTGCTAGGACAATATCTCCCTTATTTGGATTAAAAGCACCAATGATTGGTGCTTCTTGAAGACTCAAAGATGCAAGTTGTTTTTGGAGTGATGCCACCTTTTGATCACCCACACTCTGGACATAAAACTGGCCTCCACCCAGCACTTCTGTAACAACCACCTACCAGGAAAGCGAATCAACAAATTACTGGCTGAAAAACTGAGATCAGAGATGCAAGTATTCATTGATACACTTTAAACATGAAGTACCTGAAATACTTCCTTCTTTTTTGATTCAATAGCTGCGCCATTAGTAACCTCTTGCCCTTCAACATAGTTTTCCCACACCTACAAAAAAACATTCACATGACACAAACCAACCAACAAGCGTAACACCATCTTATAATTTCTGCTTTGACAACTCACTTTCAATTTCTGCTTCTTAGCAGACTGCTCAGCCTGGAGAAGAAGTTGAGCGTCTGGAATTCTATCAAAGCCAAAAGATGTTTGAAGTTTGGCTAATCCAGCAGCAAGAAGCGTGACAGCTATATTGTTCTTCCCTTCCCAGAGACTTCCTAAAAATGTGCCTGTCCTGTCAACTGTTTCAACTTCGATCTAAGAGTAGCAAGCAAGATGCGTATCAATATCCATAGAAGGCAGACTTTTGCACGCACAGAAACACATGCCTTCCAAAATCTAGTGGTGACTGTGATGAAAAATATAAGGGAAAGAATGAGAGAAAGAGAAACAGAGGGAAATACCTCCACATCCCTTTGTAAAATCTTTCTTCTCATGAAAGCTATTGCCTCCTCAGAATAAGGCTCATCTCGGCCAGGGCATCTAACCCCAGAGAAAGAGAAGGCAATGGTGCATGTTTCCTTGGGAATCAGCAATTTGAATCGATGACCACTAAGAACATATTCTACAACAGCAGGTAGCTTTCTGCTGCGTTGAAGGAATGGCAAGAAGTCCTTGGCCTTTTTTGCTGATGCCTAGTGAATGAGTCATAAATATTAATATCAATCAATAGATCATAAACTGCTGGCATCATAAGAAGTTCGAAATCCAACCGTAAGCAAGTCCGTGATGTGCATCACTGGAGGGTCCTTGGCTGAATTTATCCCTCTCTTTGCATTGATTGCTCGAGATTCAGCAGCCAGCAAAGCATCATAGAAATTTGATCTCTCTTCAAAATCTCGGTGCCTGATCACTGTGGCAAACCCTCGCGAAACTAACAGTTCAGCGACATTAATTCCAGCCTGCTGGCTTCCTGTTGAAGTTGATGCAGGTGTTGCATCATCTGGATCAACCTTTGAAAGTAGGAAAATCGAACCAAAGCCCATAACTCTGGAATCAGATGAGCCAGCTGCAGGTCCAGGTGTAGAAACATCTATGCTGACCTTTCTAGAGTATTCCATGGAAACATTCACCTAACAAATGAAAGTCAATAATTTAAGTAACATCGCTCATGGCAATGTTGAATCAATTACAACAACAAACACACCTGCCGGCCTACAAGACGGGTTCGAAGGAATTCCCTAGCCTCCCGAGCATATGGAGCAGGTTTTTCATCTCTCGAGGATTCCCCATTTTAGGGGCCCTAATGCTTGAAAGATTGATACGCCGTTCAGCTGCTGGACTTCAAAAGGTGCAGAGTCATCAGCCACAATTATGCAATCTCCACTAACAACTTCAACCACCTGGAAAGGGGTTTTATGAAACAGAAATGATGATTTCAAAAACAAAGTAATCTAGATGTATGTCAGCAATTACATAAATCTTTGATTAGAGAAATGCAAGAGATTACCTTTTCCAGTGTAGTTCTGATACGTGGATAACCTAGTGAGTTAGTTGCAGGAGGAACATAATTTGTCCAGATTCTCAACCTTTCTTCTTTGCTTGAAGCTCAGAGCTCTTTAACTTTCTTTTAGCATCTTCCTCCATCATATTGGCACTCCATTCAACATACTTTGCCAAACCCTGAATAACAAAATCAATCCTCGTCGACATAACTCTGGCAGACTAATTTTTTAGAGGCTGATTAATAGCTATATGATAATAATAAAGGAGATGTTCAAAAATATATACATAATGCGGTAAAAAATTCCATTTGATTTTGATAACTTCCTACAAAAAAGAAGGATTTTCAGCTCAAACTTAGAATTATCTTCCTTTTTCAAGTAAGTAGTATACATAGACACATACTGAACACAGAAATAAATGTCTCCTCCAGGCAATGCCGCAAAATTAGAAGGTGATAATCAAGATGACAAAAATAAAAATCACACGATCAAGGGCATTGACTCTTCAGACCCCTTAATGGAAATCAAGCATGCATAATATATTATACAGTTTAAAAATAATAATAATAATAGTAAATAATAATAATAATAACAATAATCCTTGCCACTACCATACACCATTAATTGAATTTGGTCCACTTACATTCTGTACAAGCTCCAAAGCCAAATCTTTTGCTGAATCACCATCAGGATAGTATATAGAACCAATCAAATTACTGAATTTGTCCACGCCTTCTAATACAATCCGAACCTTTAAAATCCACGCAGTTGACCAAGAAAAGATCATTATAAATTCAACTAATTACTTGGAGAAAGGAAGCAGAAAAAGTAAAAATAACTCACTTCTCGATTCAAAACACGGATTTCAGTAAAATGTTTTGCTTGAATCCCAAAAGCGTCAGGTTGGACCTCAACAGATGTGAAATTTGCAAGTCTTTGAGCTGATGTCAACGGCCGCAGTTCAGATGACCCTTCCCCATTTGCTTCTTCTTGGGGTGAATCTGCGGGCTCCACAACTGCTTCTACAGCAGCCCTTCTTCCCATGGAAGGAGACTGAAATTTAAGGAAGAAACTAAATATCCACTTTATATCATGAGAAGCAGAGTTAGAAGAGATAGAAGGGCAGAAACCTCACAATACCTGAATGCCTGCAACAAAAACTTGAACAAATTGGAAATCTGGAAGCAAGTAAACCCGAACAGTACTGCCATCGCGAACTTGCTCCACAACCCCTTGCATGGGCCTGCCTTTGTTCGCCTCCAAAAGATTCATAGCATCCAAATTACTCGGATCCCCAACAGCAGATGGGGGTAGTTTTCTAACAGCTGCTTCAGAAGCACCAGGCTCCTATTAAAACAAAACAAAAAAAAACCTAGTTATGAAGGATTCACATGTTAAAAATTTACACAATGGACAAACTTTGGCGTTATATATATGAACAGCTAGAAATAAGAAACTTGATTAATTAGGAACCACAGTTAAAAGAAGGGTTATGCCACTTGCCTTACTCCATCGGCCTAATCCTTGCTCTTTGGCTTGCTCCTCAAGGTGCAGTAACTCAGCTAGAAATGGGCTAGCTTCTCCTTTCTGATTACCTGGCTCTCTAACCTGTAATTGATGAAATTAAATATAATGTTAAGGCTATCATTCTCACAAATAAAAAAACTACCACCAGTATAGGATTT
Organism: Piper betle; assembly: GCA_033002965.1. Classification (NCBI taxonomy): domain Eukaryota; kingdom Viridiplantae; phylum Streptophyta; class Magnoliopsida; order Piperales; family Piperaceae; genus Piper; species Piper betle. Next base: position 28,412 of record JAURVB010010681.1, read on the forward strand.
ATCATCTCAATCAAATCAGTCAATCCTACCTTCGCCCAACCTTGAGCAACTGCAAGAAGTGCTACATTTTTATCGGCAAGAAACACAGAACCAAATTCCCTGCCGATGGATGGAACAGTGTAATCTACTCGAAACGTGACTTCCTGCAGCGAATCCCATAGAAAGTAAAACTTCAGCTTATCTACTTGAAATTGGATGGAACATGGCACTAACGTTAAAAGCATTACCTTTCCAATGCAAAGCTTCCTTAAAAACTCTCTGCTCTCCCAAGCAAATGGTTCATCTGACCCCTCCCCTGCGAGCCTGTCATAAAAGAACATATTCACAATGTACTAAAAATCATGAGATGAAGCCATTGATAATCACATGCTTGTGACAATGGAAAGTTATATGTACTTGAAGCGGAGTAAGATACCAGTCTAGGAGCAATAAGAGAGGAAAGTGTGATGGCCTTCTCGGGTGGAATTTCTGCTTTGGTACTCCCCATAATAATTAAGCAGTCCCCTGAGGGAACTGCCTTTACCCTGCCCCTCAACCATCCAGTGGCTGCCCCGGCTGATGCCATCACCACCTAAAATTTTCTAGAATACCAAAGCCAATTGTACATGAGAAGTGAAACTATCTTTTTTTAGCATCATATTTGCATGTTTCGTCCTTTTAAATCTAACACTCCACCTTGCCAGGACTCACGTATAAAACAGAAGACCGATGAAGACTACAACGATATGTTGCCATCCGCAGAAGGCGCCAATCAATAACAAGACAGCAAACTTAGTCCACCATAAACAATTCAAACAACAAGAAGCAGCCTTTTTCCACCGTGAACCCCAAACACCCCTCCGAATCACAAATTGCAACAGATCAGCAATCCCCAGCTAAGAAACTAATCCAGGTGCCCAATAATAAATCCAATCAAATACACAACTTGCATATTCCAATCCAATAGATCAACAATTACACCAACGAAAAACTCAGACGCAGATAAAAACGCAGGAAGCTCAATAAATCCAAAAGAAAAAGAAATGCCAGCACATCCAGCTACAAAGGCAAGCCAAAATTAAAACAGACCAAACCCATCTCAAGCTACCTCGATCCGGCAGCGAAGAGGGAGGACGCGAAACCTCGATCCGCCTCTTCCCGATTGGCGGCCGCCGGGGTTCCGATCGGAGAAGGAAAGAAGATCTTAGCTCCAGGAGTGGATCGATTCCAGAAGTAGAATGAAAGCCTACAAACATTTGACACTCGTTTTGGATATTATTACGGGAATGGCATTGGCATTCGGATATCCTGGGACAGATTGTGGTTTTACTTTTATGCCCCTAAATTTCTATGTGTTATATGCGGTGTCGGAGAAGGGGCGGGCCCGCATTCGGGTCCAGGGATTTGCCGAAGATCTTAATCGG
>JAURVB010010682.1:0-12073 GCA_033002965.1 Piper betle
CATTTACATGAACAAACGTCCAATGCGATGACCAAAGTAATCAATTTAGCAATCTATCACAGATGCAACAGGTTCTTATGTTCATAATACTTGTTTTAAATCCGAATAATAAAAAATAATTAGATATAACATGCTTTGGCAATGTTATACATAGCTTACTTGTGTGACTTGCGTTGCCAGATTGAAATGTGTTAGCGAAGGAAAAGCAGGCGGGCGGCCGTTCGTAGGCAAGATGTCACGGTTTATACTATCAATTATCAAATGATTTTAATTTTATTAATAAATTATCTTTAAATAATAAGAAGGATTATAATAATTTTATTTTTATTTATTCTTCATTCTCAGTTTGTTCTCGCATGTAATTAATTATAAGATCACATTTAATAATTAATAATTAATAATTTTTTTTAATAAGAACATACTCAAAATATTATATATAAAATCTCTATTCCTATTAATCATTTTCTTTTCTTCTCTATTATTATTTATAAATAATTGATAAATATAGCATTCATATGACGATTATATAGAATAACAAAAATTTAATAAACATAATAATATAAAATTTTCATAAACATGACATTTGATAAACACGATTACATGATAAAGTATACAAAATTGATAATATAAACTCTATTATAATTAATTAATTTATTGATTTAATTTTAAATATCATCAATATAAAATATTAAAAATTTTATAATTGTTCTACTCATAGAGCAGTGATAACGTAGTTATAGATAAATTCTAATTAATTTATTTTATAGATATATTTTAATTGAATGAGAAGTGAAACTATAATAATTTGATTTATTATTTATTTTTTATTTATTATAATAGGTTAAAACTTACCATTAACCAGAAACATTTAGTTCTCCTTTTATTATTAATTAATTAATATAATATAAAATAATAAATAATAATAAAGAGTGGAGAATAGTTAACCGAGAAGATTGAAGAGAATAAGCCGTATGATTTTTTTAAAAGAAAAAGAAAAAAAAGTCGTTAAAAAAACCATTTGTTGTTATGGGCTTGATTAATAGTAAACAACCAATAAATGGGCCTAAAAGCCCATTAACCAAAGAAAATGGCCCGCCTGCTCACCCCGGCCAGCCGCCTTTGCAGCGGCGACATCCGCCGTCTCCCTCGCCGCGCCTTGGACTCCGCCGCCGCAGTCCCCGAATCGACGCCGCCCCCCGCTTTTCTCGCGGAAATCCACGCCTTCTCCTCTCGGCCGGCCCACGTCTCTTATCCGGCGACGGCGGCGATGAAGACGGCAGCGGCGGCGATGGGCTCCCTCTCCCCCGCCGGCGTGGGGTTCGGCCCCCTCGTTTACCCTCCCGCCCGACGTGATGACACTGTTGTCGATGACTACCATGGCGTCCCCGTCCCCGATCCCTACCGCTGGTGAATTTGCCTGTGTGCCGGTGTTAGTTGTGTTGTTAGTGGAAGAATTTGTGATTAGAAGATGGTGTTGTTATGTGGTTTGGAGATGAAATTATTGCTTCAGATGGGTAGAATATGTGCAATTTTTTTAACATGATTAGAGAATAGAAGTGGTATCAATGTTGTAGATATGTATAATATGTGCAAAATTATGGTGTTTTTGCCGGATTAGAGATGGATTCATTGTTGAAGACGTAGAATATGTACTAAGTTTTGTATATGCATGAGAAAGTTTGATTTTTATTTGTTTAGAATATGCATGAGAAAGATTGATTTTTTGTTTGTTTAGAAATGATGATGATGATAATTCTTTTTTTTTTGATGGTTGAAGAGCTGATATTTTTTATGTAATTGGCGTGAAATAGGATGGAAGATCCGGATTCTGAGGAAACCAAGGAATTTGTGGAGAAGCAGGTCAATCTGACAGAGTCTATTTTAAGTAGGTGTGAGACTCGTGATAAGCTGCGTGCGCGAATTACAGCGTTGTTTGATCATCCTCGGTATGATACCCCATTTAGAAGAGGGGATAAGTATTTCTACTTTCATAACACTGGTCTCCAGGCTCAAAGTGTGCTCTATGTGCAGGTGTGCTTCTTGTTTTGGTAAATATCCGTGTGATTATTATTACCTTTTTTTTGAAAAAAAAATTAGACCTTTATAATGTTGATATGATGTGAATTAGGATAATTTAGAAGCCAATGCCGAGGTATTGCTTGATCCAAATCTGCTTAGTGAAGATGGCACGGTTGCCTTGAGTTCATATTCAATGGCTATCAGTGAGGATGGAAAATACTTGGCCTATGGCATCAGTGACAGTGGAAGTGATTGGGCCACCATTAAAGTAATGCGGATAGAAAACAAGGAGGTCGAGCCAGACATGCTTTCATGGGTGGGTGTTGTGAATATTATGTGCTCCTATTTGTTATGAACTTGCTATTTGGTTATGAAGCAAAAGTGTTCATTTACAGATTAAGTTCTCGACAATCAGTTGGACTCATGATAATAAAGGATTTTTTTACTCTCGGTATCCAGCACCAAAGTGAGTAACTTAATATTTTGGTTGCGAGCTGAGTGGCTTTCATTTTAATAGCTTGTGCCACATTAATGCATGCTGGCTTTCTTAGGGAAGGAGAAGGACTTGATGCTGGAACAGAAACAAATATCAATCTTAATCATCAGCTCTACTATCATTTTTTAGGCACTGACCAGTCCCAAGATATTTTGTGCTGGAAGGACCCGGAGAATCCAAAGTGGTCCTTTCAAGGCACAGTGACTGACGACGGAAAGGTAGTTCTATTTAAATTTCTGCTAAAATAAACTTGTTGGTGTACCATTTTTGTCATCTTAGCACCCTGGAAATTTCTATTTGGACCATCACATATGTGCACTTGTATTGCTCACCATGAAACTAAATTTTCAGTGCACTGATCACTAATTCAGCGCACAAAGTTGGCTGAATGGTTAGTTTGTGTATGACATAGACGAAATAGGGAAGAGATAATAGAATTAAATAACTGCACAAAACCATTTAATTGCAATCAAAGAAAATTTTCAACAAAAAACTTTGAATTTCCAGCCTTCCATGAATTAGTTATCAAAATAATTAAAGTGTTGGGCAGGTTGAAACTCAAAAATGTGAAGTAAGAGCTGATCATCAGTTATGAAAATGATTTCAACTTTTCAATGAGACATCACAGAAATATTAGGGACAATTTTTTTGAAGTTTATGACAACCTTGAAGAAGTTTCAATTTGGTCTCTTAAAGATGATTTTATGCTTGATACGCAGGATGTTAAATATATATTTGTTTTTTTGGTAAATTGTTGATGGTCTTGATAACTTATGTTTTGCTTTTAAGTTTTAAGCTATCAGAGTATATTTAATTTGAAGTTCTGTTACTGACTTGATATATTAAAATTGTGCAGTACACTCTTCTTTATATTTCCGAGAGCACTGCTCCAGTTAACAAAGTATATTACTGTAACCTGACCACTTTATCAAAAGGCCTTGAGAGCTTCAAAGGAACAAATACAATGCTTCCTTTTGTTAAGCTTGTCGATAATTTTGATGCTCAATATTATGCGGTGGCAAATGATGGGAGTCAGTTTACGTTTTTAACTAATAAAGATGCACCAAGATATAAGTTGGTTCGAGTGGATATTGATCATCCAAGCATATGGAAGGATGTTGTTCCAGAATCAAAAAAAGACGTATTAAAATCAGCACTTGCAGTCAACAAAAACCAACTTATTGTTAGTTATTTGAGTGATGTAAAATATGCACTACAGATCAGAGACCTGGAAAGTGGAAATCTGCTTCATAAATTGCCTCTTGATATTGGTTCAGTCAGTGGGATATCTGGTAGGCGAAAAGATGCAGAAGTTTTCATTGGATTTACAAGCTTTCTTACTCCAGGAATTATATACCAATGCAACCTGGAAACTGGAACCCCAGATCTGAAGATATTTAGAGAAATTAATGTTCCTGGTTTTGATCGGTCACAGTTTCAGGTTGATCAGGTAATATTGTAATGTGTAATATTTCCAATTTTCATTGCTTGTCATTGTGGATGAAAAATGTTAACTGATAACTGCAGCTTATAATCAAGTGCGACTCACTGATTTTCATTATGTGTATTTTTTGCAACTCTTCTCTTGCTGAGCGGCATGCTATAGAACAGATGTGAGGACCTGATCTGTGAGAATGCTACAATTTTTTAAGTTCTACTAAAATTGGTAGCATTTTTTATTGTCTTTTATTATTATCTTCTTGCAGATATGATTGTTTGTGACTCTTTAGTATATAACTTGGCTGGGCATTTGGAAGTCTATAATGGCTTGACTGAGCTGAAAATTGGTCACTTCATGGTCTTTTTTCCCGTACCCTCCTATAGTTCCCAGTATGGGCACATCAAACATGGGGGAATGCTATGCTCTACTAAAAATTCTGATTGATGGCTTTGATCATTTAAGTGATTTCTGTGGCAGTAAGCATTCTGGGGATTCATCTTTTGTATATTAGCATATCTGCTTAACATAATGGAGATTGCCTTTATGCTTTGCTTGGCCTGTTTGTTAACTTGTGTTACACGAGTATGAAGACACATTAATGTTTTGCAACTTTATGTCTATGTGTGTAACAAAATATTTTTGCTCTGGAAATCAGGTTTTTGTGTCTAGTAAAGACAACACCAGAATACCAGTGTTTATTTTGTCAAAAAGAGATCTAACCCTGGATGGATCTCATCCAGCTTTACTGTACGGTTATGGGGGTTTCAACATCAGCATTACACCAACTTTCAGCGTTGGTCGCATTGTTCTTATGCAAAATCTGGGCGTTGTAATCTGTATTGCAAATATTAGAGGTGGTGGCGAATATGGAGAAATGTGGCATAAAGCAGGGTCCCTAGAGAACAAACAGAACTGTTTTGATGACTTCATTTCAGCGGCTGAATATCTTGTGTCTGCTGGTTATACTTTACCAAAAAGGCTTTGTATTGAAGGTGGAAGTAATGGCGGGCTTCTGGTTGGAGCCTGTATTAATCAGGTAATTGTTCTTGTATTCAGTTTCTGCTTCTTCTTTTTTCTTAATTTTTATGTTATATTTAGGTGAAGTGAAACTTTATTTGTAACTGCTCAAGTTAAATCTTATAACTTTTCTTCACTTTGTCATGTAGTGTTTTATTGTTGGTTCAAAGCATTATTGTCATACCATATTCAACATGCAGTGTTTCCCTTTTTGTAGAGCATGTCATATGTGTTTTGGTTCTTGTAGTTAAATTACATTGCATAAAATTGCTTACCATTTAAGGGGATTGAATCTACCCCTTAAATTTATAATCCATCTTTGTATGTCTTTTTATCTGTTTAAATGAATTTCATTTAAGCCATCAAATATGAAAGAGTTATATGTCCAAGATTTTTCTGTGCAGCGTCCTGATCTTTTTGGCTGCGCACTTGCTCATGTGGGAGTAATGGATATGCTGCGTTTTCACAAGTTCACAATTGGTCTGCGCTTGCAGAACTCTTCGATTTTGTTAATAGTTGAGCTTTCATTGTCATTTCTGATGAACTTTTGTTTGGAACTCAGGCCATGCTTGGACTTCTGACTATGGTTGTTCAGACAAGGAGGAGGAGTTCCACTGGCTTATAAAGTAAGAAAAACTGGAAAGATTCTTTCACGTGTGTTTTACAACTCTTCTCTCTTCTGTATTACATTTCGTAAAATGAATAGTAAAGCAATCTCGTGGAATGCTTTTCATTGTTGGCAAATAGGCTCTGGACTATGCTTTGCATTTCCTTATGAGCATTATATCTGATTAATGTTTTTCAGCATTTTTTTTAACTTCACTAAAAATTTTTGCTAAATTTTTTGGAAAAACAGTAACCAATATCTTTTCCTTTGTTTAGATATTCACCTCTACATAATATCAGAAAGCCTTGGGAGCAAGATGGTCAGCATTGTCAATATCCGGCAACCATGTTGTTGACTGCAGATCATGATGATCGGGTTGTCCCACTACATTCATTAAAATTTTTGGCAGTAAGTCTGGATCAAGTTCTTTTAGAAATAAGATTGAAGGATTGTTTAGGTAGATGCAGTATAGTTTATCTTGGTATCCCATTTGATTTTCATGTTCTTGTGATAAATATTAACTGACACATTGATTGTGGTCCCTTCTCTTCAAATATAGCATATGTGATTAACATGAAAAATCACTTCCTTCTCTAAAGACGATGCCGGAAGCGGTTTTTCTGTGCATCTCCTGCTGTGTTTTTTTAAACATGTTGAACTTCTTTGCAATTACCATTCATAGTGAATGCTGCTGAACTGTTTTTAGATAGTGCATATTTTGTCCAGGTCATTTATGTTAACCTTCTTTTTTTCTCTTTTTTCTTTTTATTTTATTTTATTTTATAGACTTTGCAGTATATACTTTGCACGAGCTTGGAAGACAGTCCACAGACTAATCCTATTGTTGGGCGGATTGACCGCAAAGCTGGACATGGTGCTGGACGCCCTACCCAGAAATTGGTAAGTTTCACCATAAGGTGTAAATGTTGTCATGCTTGGTCTTTTACTTATGGATCATGTTGTTCTATTTTGCTAGATTGATGAAGCTGCTGAGCGGTATGGTTTTATGGCGAAAATGTTGGGGATTTCGTGGATGGAGTAATGTCACCATCTCTGGAAAAAAGATAATTATACCGTTATATAGCATAATAAGCAAAGAGCTGAACCTAAACTATTATTTCTATCATTTCATCATATTGATTAGCTCATTGCAATTTGTTCTTTGTCATTGATTCGGCAAACCATTATGTACCTAGGCCTTAGTGTTCTTATACTTTTATTGTTTGCAACCTTTCTTAACTAATTCTTAAGTATTGTTTAAAACAAGCATTGTCTTTATCTGTCAAACAGTTGTATTGATGTTTTGGAAAGAAAACCAGGCTCAACATAGTGAGGTAATACTTGGTTCATCTCGAGGACAATGCCAGAATTCAATTCTATCTAACACTTAAATAGTTTTATTAATGCTTCAACTCGAAGTAAGGAGGAAAGAGTAGCTTGATAATGGGTCGACTGTGGCCGTCTTGAAGGTACCAATGAAAGTTTATAGATTTGCAGTTGATAACTGGATTGAATTTTGGAAGAAGTTGCCATGTCTCTATTGTCAGTGCTTGCAGCAGTAGTACATGTGGTAAGTTGCTCAGATCAAACTAGTTGAACCCCTTGGCTAGAAACCCTTTGGCCAATTTCTTCTTGCGACAATCGCATCAATTACTTGTGTTACTCCCTTCTAGAAGCACCAATGTGGGACCTTGCAGTTTTCTCCTCCTGTTGTGTACAATGCAGAGCTCATGCTACAAAATGACCTTTACAAGTAGAATACCTTCTCTTAGTGTTAGTGTTGGTTTTTGGGTCTCTGAGAATGGCTCAAATGGAAGGACACACTAGGTATATGTGACGAATGGGGAGGGAAGATAGTGTCTTTTAACTTGGTGGGATACTTCGAGTAGCAATTGATTAATTAAAAGCTTTTGAGAGATTTTAGAAGACAGCCACCTAGAACTTGTTAAGGGTTGGAATTAATGTAAAGCCACATAAAATGGATATTGGAGATTACTGTGATTGGTATGGTCACTCTTCCCTGTGCTGTTCTGTTCTTCATGCATATTGTAGCAGCATGTCATGTGAATGTAGGTCCAAAAATAAGTGGGCGTCTGGACTTGAAAAGCTATTTACTTTTGTTCATTCAACAGCTAGCTAAATCAAAGTTGCTCTCATTTTCAGGATGCTACACGTATGATGAAAAAGTTAACGAAAAGCTTTTCACGTGATAATTAAGATGAAAGAGTTAAAAATATTAAACTTATTATTGAAATTTTATAATTATACTTATTATTTATTGTTTTATTTATCTATGTAATTTTTAAATTATGGGACTGAATAAATTAGTCAAAATAAAAGTTGAAATTATATAAACTATACGAAATGTAGCTCGTATGTATATAAGGCTCTTATATAAATAAGTTAAACCAGTTTTGATAGTTTCTAATGCAATTTAATCCGTAGATACATCTTTGGCTCGGAAGTGAAGGCGTGTTTTATACATTTTTTATTCATATTTCCTACAACTGCCTCTGTGTGCCGAAGGCCAGCAAGCTAGCGAAATTATTGAACCGGACGCCTAACCGCCGGGCAACTAGATGTCCCTTAATCAAGCGTCCTTAGCGCGCCACAGCTTGACCGGCATTTTAATGTATATTTTTTATATCAATTTTAATGATAATTCTCATTTTTACAGTATATTGAATATAACAGCTGCATTACTCATGTAATCTTGTTCTTAATCATTTACAAGCATTGCCAAGCTGCAAAATTCGACATAGAAGGGCTCTTAATAACGAGCCAATGCAATGAAGAATCAATGAAGATGAGTAATTAAAGCCTTCTCGATCGGTTCCTTCACGTCGGTAGAATGTTTTCTTGAAGGAGTGTAACCCAATTGGAATAACAATCCAATACTTGTACTTGGAAATTCAATTTGGTGATATTATAGATATTATTTATATTTATAATATTTATTATTAGTAAATATTTCATTACAAGTGAGAGCAAAAATTATAGTATGAAACAAGTAATGAATCTAAGTCCGTCAATTAGCTGCACCCATAGTTGTAAAAATCGTAATTGGAATCAAGAATTAGTTTTCGAGGGAGTCACTAAATTAGATCGAATCGGTCTAAATTGGTTAGGAATCGGTTTAGTTGAATTGGTCCAAATCGATCATATACAAAAATTTTAACTTACTCAAAATCAGATGGTTATTAGTTATAGAATATATCATTTTGATATTATGGTCATGTATTATACTTTTATGATATTTTTTCATAATTTTTTGGATTTTTTTGAATTATTTAGAATTAGTTATTATTTTTGACTCGGGTCGGATTCGAGTACAGTTTTAATTACGAAAATGTCACGACTATTTCTTTATTTCTTTCCCCTGTTCTCTCCCACACCCGCCACCCTCCTTCCCCCATCGCCGCCATTGTGCCCCACCTCCCCGCCGCCGCCACCTCCTGCCGCTGGCCCCGCCCCTGCTCCCCTCGCCTCCTTGTGCCTCCCGCTCAGCCCTGCACCGCCAACCCCTTCCACGCCGGCCCGGTCATCCACTGCGCACGTCCCGGTTGTCCATCGCCGCCCCGCACAGCCACCCTCTTCCCCCTCCAGATCCTCTCCCTCCCCCCCCCCACCCAGCCCCCGTTGCCCAGTCGCTGCCCTCGCCGCTCGCTGTCGCCGCCCCATCTATTGCTGCCGTCTGGAATCAGGCCGATTTGGGACGATTCATGAATCGGCTCAAATCGGTCGATTCATGGACTGATTTGCATGAAGACCGATTAAGCTGATTTTTTGAATCAGAAACCCTTCGATCTGATTTAAATCGGCCGATTCCGAATAGAATCAGCCGATTTTTGTAACCCACGTCGCACCCCACCATGAAATGTTGCAATAGGAGATTTGTGTGACCCTCAATGTTGGCACTTTGTGCATGAACACCGAACCACAATATGTATCTTTGAGTCAACCTGGCGTAATTAACATATATGAACACATATATATACACTCCAACCTACGAGACCCAACTTCATCGATCGCCAATATTTTATATGATCAATTAGTAATTCTAAAGCTCACGAGTTGTTCTTCTCTAAATAGATGGTTCTGATCAAAGATGTCAGCCATTGCAGGGTCCAACCTGCATTTTCCTAAGTTTAATTTGCATTGGGAAAGAAAGCTTGTACACTTGCTAATTTTTCTCTTGATGTCTGCAGACTTCCTGCAAATATTTACTAACATTAGTAGATATATGGTCATCTACTTCCACATATCATCAGGTATGTACCTCAGGGTGCAAAATTTCAGTAGTGAAGTAAGCAGCCACATGTATAATCTGTTAAAGCTCGAAAAAAAAATGTATAATCGGTTCAAGATGATGAGTTCTAAGTTATTCGGCCCACCACATGCTTGCTCTGCCATTACTCACGAGAGAATTCTGAGTTCTAAGTCCAAAAACTAGTTTTTGCCCTGGCAATTCCATCTCCCAAAATCCCAACTTTAGATGTTGTTTAGAGAAAGATAAGAAGTTGGATGGAGGATTTTTATGCACTTCATGTATAATAATAGCTATTAATTTTATGTAATTGGCTGAGTGCGAATGATTATACTAAATGTAAATAGTTTGCAGATAATATACTTGCATACTATTAGCTTTCACTTAATCCACAAAGTAGTTGTATTGTGCACAGCTTTGACGTAAAGGTTAGACTCATGCATGATCACAATTCGCATGCACGGATGAGAAATTAGGCAAGTACCTTGCCAGTGTTAGTGTGTTGCATGCATGCCAATTGCCAAGTTATTTTATCCTAACAACAATATGATAAAATTTACATTATCTTTTATTTAGCTATAGCTAATTAAGTATTATTCAATATGCATGTAATGTACGAGGAAAAGTATCGAGTATTATTCAATATTGCTCAATTACCTTGCTCGTGTGTTCTTGTGATTAGGGTTTCCATTTGTTATTGTAGTACTGTTCCTCGTTCATTGGCTTTCAAAGTTTTCCTTATCACATACATGTGTCTATAAACACTGCATTTACAAATGCAACAACATATTTTGTATTGCGCTTACCCTATACACCAAGACTATATTTTTGTTTGAAAATAATTACTTCTACAGATTATGAGAAAATGTACAATATTGTAATATTTAATTATGAGTTTATTAAAAATTAATGCTTTTCATTGTTACATTAACCAAGATCGATAAAATATAAGTTAATAAGATTTGCTATAAAATGTTAAAATATTATATATTTTAGTGTGCTTTATATTAAGTTTTGTGTGTATACAGTACACACAGAAGAAGATCATATTCATATATAACAGACTGGCAATATATACTGAGAGGCTCCACCAAGTTACAGACGACACACAGGCAGATTGAGCTTCTGAATCAAGTCCGAGCATGCCCACAAGCTTAAAGTCTCCCTCTCGCTTGCCCAGCACATGGTTTTGCAGAAACCCAGTCCCCACTCCCAAGTCGTAGCATGAAGAGGAAGAGACTTGAAGTTTCCAACCAAGAGCTTTCTATATAAAGGGATCACTCATCCCCTATACTTCCCACATACACTCACAACTCTCCCAAGCATTTGACATCAGTACAGTACCTGAGCTAACTCCCCCATTGCTCAACCAAATAATTGAAAGCTATGACTAGTGCTAAGAGGCTTGTGGAGTTGGCCACCAAGTGGCAGAAAGAAAGTTGTCGAAAGATGAATTTGGACTGCCCGTGGATGGTCCATTCATCCTTGCCCTGCAGTGGATTGTTTGTTATCGGCGATTCGACGACGAATGCCAGAGAGCTTTGAGAGGGATTTAATCGTCTCCATCGCCTCCAGCCGATGTTCAACCACAATTTTCAGTTGCGATCATCCACGGCAAGCTGATCTACAACAGCATGTACTTCTTCATGGATTATGAATTTGATGAAGTTGAATGTGCACGTCGATCGGACGTGGAATGATATGCTGACCAAGATCGATTCGGGCTGTCTTCGTTTCATCTGTATATGACACCCCTACTTGTGTTCACACATTGTGATGAGATCACATTCCTAACAATGGCTTCTGGCAAAAACTGCCTCAAAAAATATTTTCTGGTAACAGACGACGACATTAACGCTACTTTATAAGCTGCATATTCCCGAGAAAACTAAACTTAATTAGCTAAATTAAGCTAATACTTTATTTTCAAGTTTTATTTCCTCCCAATTAGTGAACAATTTCAGCCATTTTAAAATCTACAAACTCAAGCTAAATATGCACATGGGCCAGGGGGTTTGTGACCAGGCCCAATTTTAGTGGGCCTTACAGATCCATCATCCTGATACATTGCCATCTCTATGGTGGCAGATAACATGATCTAGCAAAAGTCACAGTTCTCAAGGGAATATATTGAATAGAAGAAATGGGTCGATAAGTGATTGAAATTTTTTACTGTGGCCAACCTATTTCACCAAACAATCTCTGGTGAAACTTATGGTTCATGCA
>JAURVB010010683.1:0-15636 GCA_033002965.1 Piper betle
CTACTACATAGGCATGTCACTCTGGTCTATGGTAAAGTCAAGATATCATGCAAGTGAAAGGGGAGATGAAATCCTTATGTAGCATATTGGATGGCCAAAATATCGGTAGGTCTATGGACTTGCCTCTAAGATCACCACGATTTACTATGCCACATGTGATCAGTCTATGGAACAGTCAATCAATGACGTATCTCAGAAATGGCTCCTAAGTAGCTCTAGTTCAATTAGCTAACAGTATATACATGTTTCTCGATACCGTACTAGTCATGCACTTCTAAACGGGCGGGGTTTAAACAACCCAAAGAAACACTATCTCCCCTCAAGTCTACGGGGACTCATAGTGAGGTTCGACACGTGTCTCGTCTGTTCTCCAGTGGTGTATGACCTACCATCCTGTATCGATTTGTAGCACTAATCTTGACTCACATGACTATTACCGTTGTGGTAAACTCTCAAGCAAGGCTATCAATCAAGATGAGCATACACTAGTATCACTCCACCTGGTCAGCATGGTTTATTTTACCTGGAGTCCCTATCTGCATCACTCTCAGGCAGGGGTGAAATCATCATTGTAAGAACCTAATCGTACTGGTCAAGCACAAAGAAATCACACTCTCTCTCTCTGAAAGACGCTTCCTCACTAACCCTCTACTCTAGTACAATTCAAACTCCTATCGTTGGCTGGCCAATCGCTAAATGGGTTAAATTGCGCATGTGACCATCTACTAACCATCTGATCGATATATGCTAGTTGTGGCCCATGGATGTACTATCATGCAATTTGAATAATCTGATCATTGTGACCGTCCTATCTGGAGGTCCTACTGTCATGTTTTTTAACTCTGTCCATACGCTTCCCTATGAGACTATTACTAATGGTGTCTGATGGGTTGCAAAATACATCTAACCCAAGGGTGTCAGGTCAAGACAATGATTGCAAGAGAGCTAGTGAAGTCGGATCTTATGCCATCTCATCAGAATAACCTTAGTTTTCCTAACTCTCTTTGTTATGCTGATACTACTATAGCTATATCTTATTCCTCAAACTCTGGCCCTACTTAGCTCTGAAGTTGTGACATGTGGTCCCCAGGCAAAATTTATATATAAGTATTTTCCTTTGTTTCGACCTACACCCGGTTAAAAAACCCAAACCAAACCGAATTTAAACCGATAATAAATATATTACACACATTTACATAAAAACACACAAAATTTATATATTGTATGATATTTTTTCTTATTTATGATAAAATGTAATATATTCAAAAAGATATTATATATTTATATATATATATATACTAAAATATATAAAGGAAAATCAAAATTTAAAACAAAAATTAACTTATTTTCGGGTTCAAGTCCTTGTAGGGTCGGATCCTTTAAGACTCGGAATGTATATAAAACGGAATACTTCAGTCGATTCGGGTCCCTGTAAGATCAAAAACTTTGGTCGATTCAGTTCGTTTATAAAAAAACTAAAATTATAAATAATATATTAAAATTAATTATATTTGTTATAATAAATCAAATATAAACATGATTTAACCATCATAATCATATTAAAAATATTCTCATACATAGATATTATATCAAACATCTCAGATAAATTATAAATAAATTAATTAAAATAAAGTAATGATAACTCACATAAAACATGAATATTGAAAAAAAATTTAACAAATTTCGGTTTTTCAGTCCGTTTCAGTTCGGTTGGGTTCCGAACCAAATTTCTTTATATTGGATATGGTTACCCAATGTTAAAACCGACCCAAACCAAATTTTTTTAAGCCCGAACCGAACTAACATGGAAGTATGCCCCCACACCACCACCCCCCCCCCCCCCTTTCCCGCGGCAGTCATTAATAGAAATGGTTCGGGGTTAGACCTGTCTACCATTCGATGGATGTAAACAATTTAAACTAAGAGAACTCACTGCTGCAACTTCCAATTTTGACGAAGCCAGCAATATCTATCTCAAGTTAAAATTATTACGGAGGATCCAGCCATATCACATACATAATAACCAAACAGCCGCAAAAGTTGCTGGTGGCTCTAATAATCATGTTTTATGACAAAATATGCTGAGAGCTCAAAACACACCAAAACCATACATTGAAAGTGGGTACTTGTCTTTCGCCATGAGTGGCAGCCGTACAGGTCGTTGATGACGGAATAGCCGACGGGTAAGTCGAGTCCAATTGCGCTACCGCTCCATTAATAATTCTTGTCCCATAAACATTGCAAGAGTGCTTATCGTCTCCCACACATCTTGATTAATCATTTATCTTAAACTAGTCGGCATTTCGTGCGAGGCTTTATAGATACCTTTTAAAGATAATAATTTAAAGCATAATAATTTTAATTTATATCAAAATTTCCAAATTTTACTTTTAGCTTAGAATTTTCAATTTTTTAATTATTTAAAAGAATATTAAATGTAAATTTTTTACTTGGTTTAATTAAGATTCTTCCTTAATTTTAATATTTATTTATTAAAAAAATAAATTAATTAACATTCTTACTATTTCTTACGTGCATATGATGAAAATAAAATTTATTAGATTTTGATAAATAATATACACAAAAATTACTTGAATGTAAAATATAATTAATAATATTATTCAAAAAATAGTTACCATAATCTTTAAAGAACCTTATTTTAATATCTAGGTTTGAATATACCAAATTGTTACATGATTTCTAGAACTGATAAAAAAGAAGTCATCTATCTAATTTGGGGACCATGAGCCCTTGATATAAATTTATTGTGACTATAGAGATTCTGTACATGTGACTCTATCATTTTTTTATTTTTAATTTGACCCATCATAATAAATTAGAAATAAGTATGCTGGTTTACATATGTATAACCGTCATATTTTGATTAATATATATACTTAAAACAATACATTAATAAAATATATATAATTAAATTAATATCTGAGACTATATATAAAAAATTAATATACCATAATTCTATTTAAATTATGTATAATACATTGGACCGACCTCGAAAAGCATTGTGGAGGCTCTTTTGACGCAGTGAATGTTGCTTTCGTATATTACGTAGATATATCCATATTCACAGCCCAAAAAACATGAGTATTGTCGTGATCTTCCTAGCTATTAAGAAGCTATTCTTCCATTATTCACTTCCCTAACTTGAATCTGACTCCAGAAAGAACTGAACATGATTCAGATGCACTTATTTATTGTCTAATTAAAAATATTCACGATTTCACCTTCCACTGATCTCTGTGACTGCATAATTTATGGGTCTATCTTCATCCAAATGTTCCTGCAAGGTCTTTGCTGGAGTACTCCTTGATGAAGTTGATGGAGTGTCTGGGAAAGCAGATTGTGGCAATTGCTCAGATAAGTCAGGTAAACTCTCCTCCCCCTTAGAACTTTTAGAACCACAGATGAAGTAGGTCTCTGAGTTTCATCTGATTGACAGCATGAAAGAGCCAAGTTCATGATAACCTTCATCATTTCCACATCAAATTCCCCCGCAGCCGAGGATCAGCTGCTCCCAATATGTTTCCATCCCTCTGAAATTGTGCTATCCGGATAATGACATTGTTGGTCCAAGGCGAAGCGCGATTTTCGGTTGGTTTCTCGCCACAACAAACCTCCGCAACTAGAGCTCCAAATGAATAGACATCGGTTTTCATGCTTGCCCGGCCAGTGGTGCAGTACTCCGGCGCAACGTAGCAGGCTGTGCCAGAAATAACCTGGTGAAACATGAAAAAACTCTACAAATTACAAATGAGTTCAGCTCACGTTTGAGCCGTATCAACCTGTGTTAGTTTATAAGAATCATCATGGCATACATACCAAACATAAAATTATGATCACTACCTTAGTGGTGTGATGAGAGCTGCCTTCCTGAACGGATCTAGCAAGTCCAAAGTCCCCCAGGTAAGCAGTCATTTCAGCATCAAGCATTATATTGCTGGCCTTAATGTCTTTGTGAAATATTAGGGGATGTTGAGAATCATCATGGAGATATATCAGAGCAGAAGCAACATCAATAAGTATCTTGATCCTTTCTGGCCAGCTCAAAATTGCACTTGTCTGATCCCCGGGCTTACTGAATAAAATATGGTCTAAGCTCCCATTGCTCATATATTGGTAGACTAGTAATAGTTCCCCTCTTTCACTGCACCAACCTATTAACTTTACAAGATTAGGGTGGTTGAGGAGGCCAATGGTGGTCACCTCTGAGAAGAATTCCTTCTCCCCCGAGAAGAATTCCCCGTGATGAATTTCTTGATTGCAACCTCAACTCCTTTCAATGTCCCCTTGTACACTAAACCTATCCCACCTCTCCCGAGAATCCTGGTATTATCAAAATGGGAAGTTGCAGCAGCGAGCTCTCTTAGCCTAAACTGCTTGGAAGTAGACAGGTCAAACCCTGAAGCATTTCTATCAACAGCAGCCCTGTTTTTCTTTATCTTGCAAACAATATAATATATCAGCCCCACTGCTAACATTAGGAAGAGGATTGCACCCAAAATTATGGCCGCCCATTTTAATAGACCTAATGGCCCCTTCCCTATCTCAGTGCTAGTGAAGTTCCATGATCTAACACAGTTTAGCTCGGTAAAGTTG
Organism: Piper betle; assembly: GCA_033002965.1. Lineage (NCBI taxonomy): Eukaryota > Viridiplantae > Streptophyta > Magnoliopsida > Piperales > Piperaceae > Piper > Piper betle. The sequence continues at coordinate 4,615 of JAURVB010010683.1, forward strand.
CTAGTTGAAGCTGAAAATCCAGCAAAGACTTCTTGTGGTAGGTAATTAGTTAGATTCAAGAGGAATGAGTAAGATAAAATAGGCTGCTGGTTTGATACTGTTCCATTGCCCATTGACAACTCCACAGTCATATTACCCAGCTTCCCATCGTACATGATCTTCACCGACACGTCCATTCCACCTGAAAGATTAACTACTGACCTATCTAGTGGAAATTGAGAAATTGAGTTCATGGAATTCACATTCAAAGCAATATGATTGGAATCAATGTCGCCCGTATCGCTTTTCCGAGTGTCGAACTCGATTGCTACTATTTGATTGAGGGATGACCCATTAGTTTCCTGGTTCACTATCCCAAGCCAAGGGCCGTAGCTATTGCTTGGGACAGTTATGTTAGAAGTTAGAATGAAAGCCAAACCTTCACCACCAGGGTTTGTCAAAGGAAGGATGTTGATCACAAAGGTTGTGTTGAAGGAGGCTGCATCAGTCCGTCTTGTGCCCCCACAGCTTTAGAGTGTTTCTGTGGACAACTCTACCAGCTTGATTGATCAGAAGAGAGTTCCTGGAGTCCATGGTCACTTGTAGAGCTCCACCGGCGAGATTTGATTCTTCGGAGTAGAGAAACTCGCCGTCATGGTTGCCGGTGATGTTGGGGTAGTAGGAGAACTGGAGATTGGAACCATGGACCGCCAATATGAAACCTGAAATTAGACATAGTGCAACAATATTTACAAAGGATTGATGAAGAAGCTGCATAATCTCAGACATAGGTAGCTAGAACAATTGTTGAAGCAGCGTTTTCTTATTTGTGGCTAGCATATTAAACATAAATCATGTTGAAACTTTCATGTAACAAGGTGGGTGGGGCTAATATATAGTTTATATGAATTGAACCTTCATGGAAATTTAATTTGACGCATTTCACAAAGTTGTACACTGTCTTCATGCACATATTTTAGCTGTAACAAGGGTACAAGGTCACAATAATTTGAATACTTTATTTATTGATTTTTTTTCTTGTTTTTAAGGAATTCGAAAGTGGAGAGTGGAGACAAGAAGCTGACTAATCCCCAACAACCTCATACTTAATCCTTGCGTGTCTACAAGGATGGTTAGTTGGTACTTTAGCCGGTAATTTCGTGATCAATTTTATGACTCCGGGTTGTATAATTAACTGGTAAGCATGATCAATATTTTCTATAGGTAAATTCCTAGTTTATACATGTCCTTGAGAATAATATTTAAGAACAGATAGATTATGTTAGTATTTAGTACACAACATGGCTAGAAACCATGCATAATGTATGCCTGGCCGAGAAACCATGTCTTTAATAATATATACATACTAATCGGAATCCAGCATGATGCGTGAGGTTTGTGAATATTTTTTTAAAGATAATAATTTAAAACATAATAATTTTAATTTATATCGAAAATTTGATATTTTATTTTTAACATAAAGTTTTTATTTAGTTTTAGCTATTTAAAAATATATTAACATATTTTGACTCTAAGTAGATTTTTCTTGGTTTAATTAAGATTTTTTCTTAATTTTAATAATTATTTACAAACACATGATAAATTAATTAGAATAAAAAAATTACTTGAATATAAATTATAATAAATAATATTATTCAAAGGAAGCATACCTTAATCTTGAAGAAAACCATATTCTAATTTGATATGTTTGAATCTTCCAAATTGTTGTGCATGATCTCATGGATGGAAGAAAAGAAATCATACTTCCAATTTGATGATATGACCTTTATATAGATCTCTTCTGACTGTAGAGCTTCCTTTATTTCTAATTTGACTTATCATAATAAATTAGAAATAAGTATCTCAATTGTTACACATGTACAAAATTAATATTTTAATTAATCGACATTTGAATTAAATACCATAATAGATCAAATAAAGAGGTTATTAATAAGATAGCAGACTTAAATGTATAATTAATTTACTATGTGAGATTATGCATGGGAGAATAAATTTAACATATAATTATATCCAAATTATTTATAAAATATAGACCCTTGCAGTAAGAAGCATTGTAGAGGCTTCTTTTAAAAAGTGAACGTTACTTTCCTATATTATATATAGATATATAGATATATAAATTGGGTCAATAACGTTGGGAAGAGAATCTAAACGCGATCACTTGATCACCCAAATGTTTGTATTCTTCACTACAAAAAAATGACTTTTTTCCATGTCTTATCCATGTCATTTTTAATCGTGTGAAAAAATTATTAATATTTTTTATATATAAAAATTTTTGAAGGTCGAGCATGTGTTAATTATCTTATTTTTCTCCACCCAAATAAATATTTATTAATCTTAAAACGTGGGAAAAAGTAGAGTGGAGAAAAATGTGCTGGAAAATTAGTTTTTTTTCCACTTTTCAGAAAATATAGTGGAGAAACCACATGTTCTCTATGCTAATTTTTGCAATGGAAAAAAGTTTAGACATGTTCTCATGCTAAATGCCATGTATGAGACATAACTAAGTCGGTAACCACCCCAATTTTTGTAATATCAATATGGGGGGCTATGGGCTTATACGTATATAGTGTGAACTCCTACTAACAAAATGTCATCGAAAGCAAAAATGATGGATTCAATTTCAACATGATACTGAACAAGTTAAGGTTTAATACATGATAGCATAGATCTTATCATCAATTAATTTAAGGGTCAGCTATATATACCAGCCTAGCATACAAAGTAATTAAGCTATATTATATGTGACTTTTATTTGCTTGTATATTTTCTTTAATTCTAATTTGTTGAAGACATATATAGAAAAGGGCAAAGTAATTACAGAACATTTCAATCTCTTCGTAAACATCCAGCTATTAGTTTAAGCTTAATTAATTGATTAGTCATGTATTTTTTTGGTCTATGCAAACAGCCAGCAACGTCGTCGGACGTGACTTTTAACAAGAGAAACCGCGTAAAGAGATCATATGTAATTAGATTAGTAATTGTCTGATTGGGGATATTAATTAATAACTCTGCCTACAGTTTCTTCTCACTAATTAATAACTTCATTCAATCACCTTTGCATGTCAATGACGTTGCCATATACCAGGCTACGTACATATATATGGACAAACCCTTAATGTTAACCGTGGACAAATACATATCGTGATAGCTCCTTAAATCCATAATTTATCATCAATGAGAAGCCACCTTCTGGCCATGCATGCCTTATTAATTTTATTGCCTTGTAAATTAACATATATAATACTACATAGCATGATGGAAATATTACGTGTCATGACTAATATATATGATTAATTTGTACCTTCACAATTGGGTCCTTCTTGCACGGGAATTATATCTTTCTATGGCTAGTGAAAAATTGCATGCTTAGAACATCCCAATCACCTATTTAAACAAAGCAATTCGCTTTAATTAAGTAATTAATTATGTGCATTGCTAATTAAATGACACGCTTTAATAAGGGCATCATGGGGGTTCACTAGCAACAATCTTTTACACTCTGATGGCTCATGATCAAGGCGATGGATACAAAGACGAACAAATAAATGATGAAGAAGGTGACATTCCCAATACGAACAAAGCAACCTCCCCATCCATAGTCACCTGCCAACAATAAAATCAAGGAATGTTGAAAAAATAAAAACAAAAACAAGGTATAACCGTGTGAACGGGATGAAACTGAGACGGACATATCTACAGGACGAGAGAAAGAATAAGATTGGCTAACAAATCACTCATCAAAATTTTATCTAATTAAGTTTCATATATATATACATATACATATATATAGCATTAATGGCTGCTGGGGAGATAAATCAAACAATCAAACACTTAAGCCACCAACATCACTTGCACCTCAACAATCTTTCTTACCCGTCTTAACAGCTCCTTTTGCTCAATATGCAAGCTCAAAGGATTTGGGTGGTTCTACAGCTGTAGATCCTGCAACATCAACCTTCATATCTCATGCTCCAAAATGCCCAAAAGGCTAAATCACCCATCTGATCCCAAACATACCCTAATCCTCCTGAGTTCTCCCTACCCAGAAGGAGTTTTCTTGTGTGATGCATGTGGAACAGATGGTCATGGCTTCTGCTACCATTGCAAAGAATGCAATATCGACCTTCATGTCATGTGCTCATCCATGCCAAAAATTGTGATAAATGAGCACATCCCCACCCTCTCGATCTTGCCTTCTCTCCTCCTTATCGCGGCAAGATCTTCACATGTGATGTCTGCAACAAAAATGGCTCTAACCATTGGCTCTACATGTGCAACCAGTGTGAGTTTGATGCTCACCTGAGCTGTGCAGTTTCCAAGTCCAGACGTCAAAGCCAAGAGCATTCAAGGACACCATCTACTACTACTACTACTACTACTACTACTACTACTATTACTACTACTACTACTACTACTACTATTACTACTACTAGAAGGGTGCACTCAGATACAAAGAGACCTTCAAATGGAGGATTCCAACATAGTCATGGGGCTTTTACAGCTCGGCTTGCTTCCCAACACTTTGGAGAGCCTGCTCGAGTTGACCACACGAGTGGCTTGGATGGGAACATGGTGCAGGGAATTGGAGAAGGGGCTGGCCAGCAATTGATGCAGTAGTATAAGATTATAAGATTTTTCTATCTTAATACTCTGTATAAGATTAAACTAGTAAATAATATTTTCCCTCTTCTTATCTTTATATTCATTTTCTAACAAAGATATGATAAAATAATACCTGAACCGAATATGTTTGGTCGTAGAATGAAATGTTGAGTTCTTAGCTAAATGGATTACAATTTGACTATCACTGAACAACCTGCAATCAACCTCATTAAAACCTAACTCAATCATTAAAGTTTTAATCCAAATATACTCCTTGTTAACTTCTATAGCAACCACATATTCAGCCTCAATTGAAGATAGAGCAACTATCTTTTGCAATTTAATAACCCAGCTCACTACGGTTCTACCAACTCTAAAGATGTATCCTGATGTACTCCTATCTCGATTTCCAGCATGTTATTGAGTCCACATAACCTTCCACATCAATATTATCACCCCCAAAACACAAATAGAAATTAGAAGTTCCTTTCAAGTACTTGAAAATCCATTTCACTTCCCTCCAATGTTCTTTTCTTGGGTTCTTCATGAATCTACTCACTACTCTCTGGTCTTGCACTCACCACAACATACATAAGACTTCCAATAGCTGAAGCATAAGCCACCGTTTTCATGTGAGATTTGTCCTCATCACTCTTAGCACCTTGTTCTTTTGACAATTGAAATTTACTACCCAAAGTAGTAGTCACCGGCTTAGATTCATTCATATTGAATCTATCAAGCACTTTCCTCGGATACCCTTCCTGAGATAACTACAACTTTTTGCTCTTCTTATCTAGGATAATTTGCATCCCAAGAAGTTGTTTTGCTTCACCAAGGTCCTTCATTGAAAAACTCTTGGCTAACTTCATCTTGAGATTAAAGATTTTCTCTATACAAGTCCCTACAACAAGCATGTCATCTACATACAAAGTTAAAATAATGTAATTTCAATCATTAAACTTATGTAGATATACACAGTGGTCCGAATTGCTCTTAGGAAATCCATTATCTAACATAAACTTGTCAAATTTCAAATATCACTGTCTTGGTGCTTGTTTGGGTCCATATAGACTCATCTGCAATTTGCACACTATATTTTCTTTACGTTTGACTTCAAATCCTTTTGGTTATTCCATATAGATCTCCTCCTCCAAATCACCATGAAAGAAAGTTATATTTGCACCAAGCTATCCTAAATATAACCTCCTTTACAGCCACAATACTCAAAATAATTCTAATAAAAGTCATTTTTACAACAGGTGCAAATATATCATGAAAATCAATTCCTTCTCTTTGACCAAAACCTTTCACCACACATCTTACCTTATACTTTTGTGCACCACAGTTTCAGACTTGACCCGATTTGATCCACTTATTTTGTAGAACCATCCTATTTTGTGGCAACTTCACCAACTCCCATGTATAATTTTTCTCCAATGATGACATCTCATCCTTCATGGCCAACTCTCACTTAAGATGAGCTTTGTCACTCTTGACTTCATCATAGGACTCTAGTTCTCTTGCAACAGTATACAAAATATGTTATACAATTAAATTTAATATCTAAGTAGGCTTTCTGACCCTTGTGCTCCCCCTTCGTTCAAGAGCAAAAACTATCTTTTGTGGTGGTTCCGACTCATCAATTTCAACTTGTGCATCAGAATATTCAGAATCTAATTCATCATCATTTGGTTGATTAGCCTGTGACTCACCTTCTTATTTGGTCTTCTTAGAAGATAATTATTCTACATCACTTATGGTTACTGGATGTGGGATTTCGAGAACAACAAGGTGTTTGGAAGTCGGGATGTTGTATTCAATGAAGAGTGCATGTACAAAGATAAGAAGAAAGGAAAGAGTGAGGAGTCCAAAGAAAAAGAGTAGATGGAGCTTGATGAGACAGATACAGAGATACCAAGTTTTGAAAATTAAGAACTCACCACAACCTGGTTCACCCACAACCAGGACAACCGGCACATGGCTCCGATACCAACTGTCAAGTGGGTTTCAGAGCGTAACCAAACATGACCGGCAACCAACCTTCACCATTACCTGGCTTCACCCAACCTGTGGATTTGTCTCATCAAGCTCCATCTACTCTTTTTCTTTGGACTCCTCACTCTTTCCTTTCTTCCTATCTTTGTACATGCACTCTTCATTGAATACAATATCCCGACTTCCAAACACCTTATTGTTCTCGAAATCCCACATCCAATAACCATACTCGTCTCATCCAAGAAATGCACACTTGAGGGATTTTTGAATCAAGCTTCTTTCTTGATTCCCTATCAACATGTGCATATACAATACAACCAAAGACCTTAAGAAAAGAGTAATTAACTTTCTTACCAGTCCTTACCTCTTTCGGTATTTTTCCATCTAAGATGCTTGATGGACTTTGGTTGATTATATAGATAGTTGTATCCACATTAGAACCCCAAAGATGCAAAGGGAGTCAGCATAAACTCTCAACTATATCCTTCTTTACATGTCCTCCTTATCACAAACCCAACAAGCTGACCCTTTAATTTCCATTTGGATTTAGAGCGCCGTTGGTTCTTAGGACCTCCACTTTGAACTCTTCCTCTTTCTTTGCCCTTGCTTTTCTCCACCGACAAAGTTGTGCCCAAGATAGACTATATGCTATATACTATGCTCCTCTTCATCATCTCTTGATTTAAGATTACTTAACACTTTATCAAACTTTACTTGTTCTTTTGATGCATTACTTATAGATATAATTACCATACTCTCTCTTGCAAAGAACACATGAATATTAAAGATTTAATATCTTCATTAAAGGTTATCTCCACAAATTCAAGTTGTGCCCAAATTTTATTGAAATCATTCAAATGATTAACAACAGATTTACCTTCAGGCATTTATAAATAAACAAACTTCCTCAACAAAAATTACTTGTTTGAGGCTGATTACTTCGTATATACACCAGTTAATGCCTCCATCAACCCTTTTACAGTAGTCTGTTCGAAGACATTAAATGCCACCAACTGTGTTAAACACAATCAGATGATAAGCTAAGGCTCGCCTATCCAACAAGGCCCACTCCTCAGCTGACATAGCTTCTGGCTTGGTACATACAAGCGGTTGATGTAGTTGCTTCTCATATAGATCCTCAATCTGCATCCTCCAACATTGATAATTTGTTCCATTAAATTTCTCAATCTTCCTGTCTTAGAAGTGTCCGCAATGACTCCCACTCAAATCAAGATCCGATTGAATGAGACCCAAATTTCCCACAATTCACTACATTAACCAAAAATTACAGTCATCAAACAAATAGAGATATATAAGAAGATTACTCACCCTATCAATTACTCACCCTAGCAATACTATTTAGATTACAAAATTTGTATATCTCAATACTTTATATAAGATTAAACTAGTGAACAATATTTTCCCTCTTCTTATCTCTATATTCTATTTTATTTCTCTTATTTTATCTCACATCGTGTCTATTTTTAGAATGAGGCAAATGAGTTCATATATATAGAGATGTTTTGAGTCCCTTCATCTTCTATGTTATAACAAACAGTCACCTCTATTTGTAATTGACTGTTTGTAATCTCGAGATTCCTTTAGTATTCCGAATGTGATAATACGACTACATATCATTAATATTCATAATTAAAATTATTAACATTATGAACATTTGGAGGTGTTACTTATGTTTCACGTAAGTAATTGGTTCAAAGATAAGGCGCCATATTCCTTGTTTTCCTTCGAGAATGGAATTTCTCTTGCTTGAAGTTTTGTGAGTGTGTTCAGAGTCTAGTTGTGATGCAGGTGGCTAAACCATAAACAAAGAGCTCTTTTGGCCTAAACTGCTTGGATTCCTCAATGGACAAATCATACCCTTAAGCATTTCTATCAACAGTAGCTCTGTGTTTCTTTATCCTGTAACGAGCACAATACATTAACCCCACTACTACCATGAGGAAGAGGAATACACCTATAACAAAGCCGACCCTGTTTCAGTAGACCTAACTCCCCCATTTCTACTTGGGCACTAGTGAAGTAATTCCACGATCTAACACAGTTAAGCCATATAAATGCGCTAGTTGAAGCCGTACATCCTAGAAAGACCTTGTGGTAGGAATTCAGTTATATTCAAGAGAAATGAAAAAAATAAAATACGTTGATTTGATACTATTCCGTTGCCCATTGACAACTATACGTTCATATTACCCAACTTCCTATCATATATAATCTTCACCAACACATCCTCAAACTCAATTTCTAAATTCCCATTAGATGGGAAAGTAGTTAATCTTTCAGTTGAAAATCTAACTAATTACCTACCACTAGTAGTAGTGCATTTTCGGCTTCAACTAGCACCTTTATGGAGTTGAACTGTGTTATATCATGGAGCTTCACTATCACCAAGGTAGGAAAAGGGCAATTAGGCCTCCTTAAATGAGTGGACATTGTTATAGGTGCCCTCATCTTCCTCGTAGATAGGTTGCCATCAGGGTGAGTACCATCCAGGTTTTATATGACCTGAACCCAAATTTAAATATAAGTATTTTCCTTGTTTAGACCTGGACCATGTTAAAAAAACCCAAACCAAACCAAACACAAACCGATTATAAATATATTACATATACTTACATAAAAATACACAAAATTTATATATTTTATGATATCTTTTCTTATTTATGGTAAAATGTAATATATTCAAAAAGATATTTAATATATATATACAAAAATACATAAAAGAAAATCAAATTTTAAAATAAAAATTAAGTTAGTTTTCGGTTCAAGTCCTTGTAAGGTCGGGTCTTTTAAGACTCGGACTTGATATAAAATAGGTATTAATCAAGACCCGAATCCAATATGATTGGACCTGAACGCTATATTTTGGCTCAAGTCCAGTACCCCGTTGATTCGGACCCATTGGCAACCCTGCTCATAGGAGTAGACAAGTAGTGGGGCAAATGTATTGTACTCGTTGTGAGATAAAAAAACAAAAGCTGGTTGTTGTTACGAGTGAGCAATCGGTTGGTTTGGTTCAAACCGAAATGCCAACCGGTGGTCTGACGCAAAAGTTGCCGATGGCTCTAATAATCATGGTTTGTGACCGAATATGCAAAGAGCTCAAAACACACCAAAACCATACATTGGAGGTGGGTCCTTGTCTTTCGCAGCTGTACAAATCGTCTATAACAGCATAGCCGAGGGTAAATCGAGTCTGCTCTATTAATAATTCTTGTCTCATAAACATTGCAAGAGTGCTCATCGTCTATCACACATCTTGATTAATCATTTATCTTAAACTAGGTTTGAATATTCTAAATTGTTACATGATTTCTAGAGATGATAAAAAAGAAGTCATTTATCTAATTTGGTGACCATGAGCCTTGATATAAATTTATTGTGACTATATAGATTCTGTAGACGTGACTATAATTTTTTTTATTTTTAATTTGACCCATCGTAATAAATTAAAAATAAATATGCTGTTTACATATGTATAACCGTCATATTTTAATTAATTTATATACTTAAGAAAATATTAATAAAATATATATAATTAAATTAATATGTGAGATTATATATAAAAAATAAATTCAACATATAATTCTACTTAAATTATTTATAATACATTGGACCGACCTCGAAAAGCGTTGTGGAGGCTCTTTGGACGAAGTGAATGTTGCTTTAGTATATTACTTAGATATATGCACGTTCTTAGCCCAAAAAACGGAGGCATCGTCTATAACAAGAGTATTGTCGTGATCTTCCTAGCTATTAAGAAGCTATTCTTCCATTATTCACTTCCCTAACTTGAATCTGACTCCAGAAAGAACTGAACATGATTCAGATGCACTTAATTTATTGTCAAATAAAAAATATTCACGATTTCACCTTCCACTGATATCTGTGACTGCATAATTTATGGGTCTATCTTCATCCAAATGTTCCTGCAAGGTTTTTGCTGGAGAAATCCTTGATGAAGTTGATGGAGGTTATGGGAAATCAGATTGTGGCGATTGCTCAGATAAGTCAGGTAAACTCTCCTCCCCCTTAGAACGTTTAGAACCAAAGATGAAGTGGGTCTCTGAGTTTCATCAGATTGACAGCATGAAAGAGCCAAGTTCATGACAACCATCATCATTTCCACATCAAATTCACCCCGCAGCCGAGGATCAGCTGCTCCCAATATGTTTCCATCCCTCTGAAATTGTGCTATCCGGTTGACCACATTGTTGGTCCAAGGCGAAGCGAGATTCCCAGTTGGTTTCTCCCCACAACAAACCTCCGCAACTAGAGCTCCAAATGAATAGACATCGGTTTTCATGCTTGCCCGGCCGGTGGTGCAGTACTCCGGCGCAACGTAGCAGGCTGTGCCAGAAATGACCTGGTGAAACATGAAAAAACTCTACAAATTAC
>JAURVB010010684.1:0-18425 GCA_033002965.1 Piper betle
TTAAATTCGAAAACCAACAAAGGATCTCATTGTTGTAGTTTTATAAAATTTACAAAAATACAGTTAAATGGCCTAACATCGTATAAAATACCGCTTACGTCATCTTACGCTTACAACTCACTAAAAATCTTACATATATAGCCATTCAGAGATGAAGCAAAAGAATCCTATAAACTTGAATGAGTCAAGTTTCTTGTCCTAACTTAATACTCAATGCATCTAAATTAACATCTTACTTAATTTTTATCCGGTCTTCGTTTTTTTCTAAGCTTCCAAGGGTATGTATTCCACCGTCTTCGTCTTCCACTTTGTCCTTCTCTTCAAATCTTATTACCCATCGCTCTTGAAATCCCTGTGCAAGGTCGTTATCCCGTGCTTTATCGTTTCCACTACTGGCTTCCTCAATGGAGACTGCTTCACTCCCTTCTTGAGTATCCTTGCCTTCATGATTAATTAAACTAGTCGAAGACCATAAATACAAGAAAAAGGTTGGCTCAGATTGGATGGGGATTACTAAATTTCAATGCCTGCTAAATCTGAGTCCTTATTATTGATCCCCAAAAGTCAGCACCTCGAAACTTTGTTTGTTTATGTGATCATATGGTTCCTGTTGGGCCCTTTGGGCCCGTACCCAAGCTCCGAAACCACTGTTGGACCTTTCGGGCCCCCAAAATGGACTTTAAACAACCAAAGGAAACTCGCAATAGGTGTCACGGGCCTCTCTTAATCCAAAAGCTAGCTTAAGAATTAAGGCTTTCCTATTAGCCTATATACAAGTCACCAACAACCTCTACGACCGATGTTGGACAAACCCAACAACTCCCCTTCACACATCGGGCGTAGCCCGAAACCATCATCTGGCACACTCCCCTTAAATCCTGGCAAACTCCTCTTCAAATCATTAGGTGGAACCCATGAAGGAAACAACAACAATCGGCGTAGGCAAACCCGGCTCGAACTTGAACAACAATCGGCGTAGGCAAACCCGGCTCGAACTTGGCTTTGATACCACTTGTTGAGCCCTTTGGGCCCGTACCCAAGCTCCGAAACCACTGTCGGCCCTTCGGGCCCCCAAAAGGGACTTTAAACAACCAAAAGAAACTCGTAATAAGTGTCACGAGCCTCTCTTAATCCAAAAGCTAACTTAAGAATTAAGGCTTTCCCATTAACCTATATACAAGTCACCAACAACCTCTACGACCGATGTGGGACAAACCCAACAGTTCCGAGCTTTAGTTACAACGCATTATCAAACACTGGAAACTTTCACATCCTTCTTTTCTTTTCCACTTTCTTCCTTGAACAAAAGAGAGATAATGAGCATATAAGTTGAATCCTGGGAGGGAGCTGATAGCTATGAAGGAGCAATGGCGGAGTTACCAACAAGAAAACGCAACCCTTTGCGAATCTGGACAGTTAACAACGACCCTCTGTATTACGATTATTGATCCTTTTTCTATTTTCTTCTCCGTTCTTATTTTGTGACACATTTACACCCTACATAATTGGCCCCTTGCCTAGCCTAACCTCTACGAGAGTCAATCTTTCATCCAATCTAACCAGGTCGCCTTCAACTCACATATTTTCTCACACTCGTGACACCTGTTCGAACCCCTTTGGCAAACTCAAAGCTGCTCCCTGTACTGCTGATGACTCGTATCATAGAAAGACAAGAGGCCAGATAAGAATAGTAGTAGAACGATTAATATAATTACTACAAGCTCTAACGTGAAGAATCGATGTATATAGCTTACCAATGACCTCCATCCTAATGGAACTGTCATATCAAATCATTGAAGAGCTTCGCCATGTACAACATTCGTTCAAAAGCTGCAAGTTATATATTAGATAGTACCCTAATAAACAAGGAGGTTAGATGCTATAAGCTGTTGATGGAGTAAATAAAAGAAGACAATCGCCAACATGTATTTGACTAAGCCATTAACATTAACTACAATCTAAAAGGATGGTGGCTTTTCTAATAAGCAATGACATATGTGAGCTGATTATAGGTTATTTAATTCTACTCTTGTTGATTACGGTTTGACCCACTTAATTACGACTAATGTGAATGCTGATCATGTATCCTAAATACATGTACTCATGTATGTACTCCAAACATTAATTCAAAGGTTTCTTCCATAGCCGGCTTGACGTTTAGTTGTGTTATTTTTCTACGGAGCAGGGGAGCTCCCACTATACGTATGCAATGAAACTCTGCCGGAAAACCGAGTGTCTAGCATTATAGTAAATAAGCAGTATTAATGGTCAAACAAAAGCATAATACGCAAGAAATCAAAGAGAGCGGATGAGATGTTTGGGTCAAAGACGCTTCAGCAAGAGGAGAAGATTATAGGATAAGGAAGAAAATTACAGAGTTTATATACATATAACTCTCTTTTGATATTAGTTTGTAGAATGTTGGAAATGGGTCTCTGAGTGTAAAGATACCTGTCCATAAAATTTAGGTCTCCTAATTTCTTGTTGACAAAGAAAGACCAACAGACCTTTAACTTCAGTAGTAACATATTTGTATTCACCACGGAAGAACAAGAGACAAATCGAGGGAATTTATATGTTCGATCCCAACTATCAAGTAAAACACAGCTTTGTTAGCCCATTGATTCAAAGTTGGAGTTGAAAATGGAACAAGGCCAGTCTTCTTTTTTATTTCAATGGGCGTCTGTCTGTGCGGTCAGAACACAGAATGATGGGAAGCATGGGGAAGATGAGGCTAAAATCTTTATCTTAAACGTAGTCTGAGGTAGTTAGGTCTCGAGGAAATGTGTTTCAAAACTTAATATTTCGTATGCTTAGTATATATATATATATATATATATATATATATATATATTGAGTCCATATTATTGATCCCAAAAAGTCACCACGTCGAAACTTTGTTTGTTTATGTGATGATATGGTTCCGAGTTTTAGTTGGAACTCATTATCAAACACCGGAAACTTTCACATCCTTCTTTTCTTTTCCACTTTCTTCATTGAACAAAAGAGAGATAATGAGCATATAAGTTGAATCTGTTTGGTTTATCTCACATCGGTTGTGGATATTGTTGGTAACTTTTATATAGGCTAATGCGAAAGCCTTATTCATTGAACTAGCTTTTGGATTAAGAGAGGCCCGTGATACCTATTGCAAGTTTTTTTAGTTGTTTAAAGTCACTTTTGGGGGCCTAAAGGGTCCAACAGTAGTTTTGGAGCTTGGGTGGGGGCCCAAAGGGCCCAACAAGTGGTATGTGTGTTCTTTTTCAAGATGACATTTCGACGGTGCTAGCCTCATGTGATGGCGGTCGACAATGGTGCTTCAAGTTCAACTGGTGTTCGATGAGTGGTGCAGAGTTGAAGATTTTTTAAGGAGTTTTCACATGGGGCGAGAATGGGAGATTGGAAGGGTTGTATCTCTTTCCTATGTGAACAATGCTGAAACCAACCCTAGTGTGTTCCGTATGATTCGGCAGGGGAAAATTGTTAGGGTCCTTCATCATACGATGGATGTAAGAAGACATGCAACTACATGGGGAATCGTAAAGACATGGAGTTATTTTAAGATGTACGAGGAATTTAAGAAGAATAGTTAAAGACAATGAGTATTTAGTATTTGGCTTTTGATATCTACGAGGCTGGTTTTCTTTTCCTTATATATATATAGTTGTATTGTGAGTGAAATAGAACAGAAGAGAGTACAATTGAAGATGATGTGTCAATTGAGTATCATTGTGAGCGTATCATTGTGTATCCCAGTTGAAGATTATTGAAGTGAGTGTTCCCAATTGGATGTGTATCCCAATTGGAGATTATTCCTAATTAGAGTGTGTTCCAGTTAGAGGTGAGTGTTCTTAATTGAAGATGTGTTCCAGTTGAGATGTCCAGTTAGAGGTTGAGAGTGTTCCTAATTGGAGTGTGTTTCAGTTAGAGGTTGCGATTGCAGATCTAAACTAGGGTCACCATTGGTGGTGCATGTGAGAGAAAAAAGAGAAATTATTCGTTGTGAGGAGAAGACATGACTTTGGGTTCTTCGACAAGACCAACTGTAGTTTATTTTTTATCCTTCTTTACTTTTTGTCTATGGTTTGTAACGTGGGGTACTTATACCCATCTCATGTTTTTGGTTGCGGTTTTATTTCTTTTATTGGAAAATTTCCACTTTAAATTTGTGTGTCATCTATCTTTTATCTAGTATTGGTTTGCCTTGTCAAAACACTCACAACATGGTGTTTGGGGATTTTGGGTGTTAAAATCCTAACAAGTGATATGAGAGCCAAGTTCGAGTTGGGTTTGTCTATGCCGATTGTTGTTGTTTCCTTCATGGGTTCTACTTGATGATTTGAAGAGGAGTTTGCTCAGGTGGGTGCCGTCTGATTTAAGGGGAGTGTGTCAGACGATGATGATTTCGGGCTACGCCCGATGTGCAAAGGGAGTTATTAGGTTTATCCCACATCGGTTGTTGATGTTGTTAGGTGACTTGTATATAGGCTAATGGGAAAGCTTTATTCATTGACCTAGCTTTTAGATTAAGAGAGGCTCGTGACACCTATTGCGAGTTTCTTTTGGTTGTTTAAAGTCTTTTTGAGGGCCCAAAGGGTTCAAGAGTAGTTTAGGAGCTTAGGGTGGGGGCCCAAAGGGCCCAACGCGAATCTGGACAGTTAACAACGACCCTCTGTATTATGATTCTTGATCCTTTTTATTTTTTCTTCTCCGTTCTTCCTTTGTGGCATATTTACACCCTACATAATTGGCCCCTTGCCTAGCCTAACCGTCTACCAGAGTCAATCTCGCGTCCAACCTAACCAGGTCGCCTTCAACTCACATATTTTCTCACACTCGAACCCCTTTGGCAAACTCAAAGCTCCTCCCTGTACTGCTGATGACTCGTATCATAGGAAGACGAGACCAGATAAGAATAGTAGTAGAACGATTAATATAATTACTACAAGCTCTAACGTGAAGAATCGATGTATATATCCTTACCAATGACCTCCATCCTAATGGAACTGTCATATCAAATCGTTGAAATAGAGAGCTTCGCCATGTACAACATTCGTTCAAAAGCTGCAAGTTTTATATTAGACAGTACCCTAATGAGCAAGGAGGTTAGATGCCATAAGCTATTGATGGAGTAAATAAAAGAAGACAATCGCCAACATGTATTTGACTAAGCCATTAACATTAACTACAATCTAAAAGGATGGTGGCTTTTCTAATAAGCAATGACATATGTGAGACAAGAGACAAATCGAGGGAATTTATATGTTCGATCCCAACTATCAAGTAAACAACAGCTTTGTTAGCCCATTGATTCAAAGTTGGAGTTGAAAATGGAACAAGGCCAGTCTTCTTTTTTATTTCAATGGGCGTCTGTCTGTGCGGTCAGAACACAGAATGATGGGAAGCATGGGGAAGATGAGGATAAAATCTTTATCTTAAACGTAGTCTGAGGTAGTTGGGTCTCGAGGAAACGTGTTAACAGGTTTCAAAACTTAATATTTCGTATGCTTAGTATATATATATATATAGGAGTGTTTCCCTCTCACTACGAGGCAAAATCATATGTGAAAAATAATTAAGCTCCTTGTCCTAACTATCCATGCCTTCCTTAGCTTGCAATTAGCAGAGTTGAAAGGTGCGAAATATAGATTTTCAAATTAGGTGCTTCATGTTCTTCTCAGTTCTCACAACGGGCTTTGATAACTTCACCACCATTATCAATCCACAAGAATCTTTTGAAGCATAGTTTGCGAGATGATAGCCGCAGGCGAAGGTCTTGTACTTACCAATAAGTTGAGGGGCTCGTTGGCTTCATGCTGTATCCTTCTTCCAGTGCTGTTTGTAACGTTTGTTATCTACCGTGATGTTCTGTCTAGCATCCTTCACGTGGGAAGTGGAGACACACATTTTCCTGGCATGTTCTTATAATTCTTCTCTTTTGTTTTCTCCATTGATCTTGGTAGCTAGCATCTATCATCTATCGATTTCATCTTTCAAATGTAACGAACCATATATTCTACAAAATTTAATTGATACATGGCTCCATGCATTTTCAGTTCATGAAAGAAAGACAAGACCGGAGTTTCTCAATGTGACGAGTGACATACTAATGGGCGGCTTACTAGCCCCAGATCACGACAACAGCTCTTGCCTAAGCAGATACGGCTCTGCCTCGTACCGCAAACCATCTCCCCACTCTCCGTCGCCATACCTTGTGCAAAAGCTACGCAAGTACGAAGCTCTTCATAGGAAATGCGGACCAGACACCGATCTCTACAAGAAATCCGCCGACCAAATCGAGTCAGGGAGCATCGACCCAAGATCGGAGTGCAATTACGTCATAGCAAAACTAAGTGGGGGCATTGGAAACAAGGTTCTCGGCCTTGCATCTGCTTTTCTATACGCTCTTGTCACGGACAGGGTGCTTCTCGTCGAAAGGGGAAGCGACACGGCCCAGATCCTTTGCGAACCCTTCCCTGACACCTCATGGCTGCTCCCTTTGGACACTCCTCTCGCCCATGAGGTGAATGGTTTGAGCAGAAGGTCGCCCAAGAGCTTCGGGAACATGGTGAGGCCAAATGGTTCTGTTTCTGGGACGACGACAACCATAGCCTACGTGTTTCTGACCCATGGTCACGCCTATCACGATGTGCTCTTCTTTTGCGAGCAGGATCAGGTTGATGTTCGGAAGATACCCTTCCTAACGATTCATGCAAACATCTACTATGTACCGTCTCTGTATTTGATACCGTCGTTTAGACAAGAGATAGACAAGCTCTTCCCCCGGAGGGAAGTCCTGTTCCACCAACTGGGTCGGTACCTTTTCCACCCGTCCAATTCTGTGTGGGGATTGATTACCAGGTTCTACCAAGATTATCTGGCTAATGCGGATGAAAAGGTTGGATTACAGATCAGATTGTTCGGGAAAGATACCAGCCCCATGCAAACACTATTAAACCAGATACTAGAATGCACCCAGAGCCATCACATACTCCCCAGACTCACTTCTAGCAGAGGGTCCAGTTCGTTAATGGATAGTGGCAGTAGCAGTGCACACAAAAAGAGCAAAAAGCAAGCTGTTCTCGTAACATCTTTGAGTCTCTGGTACTATGAAAAGATGAAGAACATGTACTGGGAGCAAGCAGCCATGAGTGGAAATTATGTGGCAGTATTTCAAGCTAGCCACGAGGAGATTCAACAAACAGACGTGTCTACCATGCATGATATGAAAGCATGGGCAGAGATCTATCTCCTGAGCTTGAGCGAAGTTCTTGTTACAAGCTCCGGATCGACTTTCGGTTACGTTGCTAGCGCTCTGGCCGGTGTCAGGTCATGGCTTCTGGCCCCACCTAACAGAAAAGAAGTGCCTAATCCTGCATGTAGCAGGGTAATGTCTATGGAACCTTGTATGCACGACTCTCCTTGTAACTGCAGAGGTGAGATGGATGAGACGAAGGCCTTTGGACGAGATGTTATGCGCTGCGAAGATGTTAGCGGTGGGATTAAGCTCGGTGATTTACAATAAAATAGGTTTTGGTATCATAATTATAATGATGAAGGTTTATTTGCTCTTTGAGGATTGAAATAAATAAACTCTCCTTAACGAGAGATTTTTTTATTCACATATAAACGGAGTATCTATTAAGAAATTAGTTATCAGAATTATAGGATGAAAATCTGTATAATATAGTTACAATCTGTTAAAATAAAGATGAGGTCGAGGTCTAGAGAAATTAAATAGGAAAAAAATCTGTATAATATATTTACAACTTATCACCCCCACAAGCTCAAGAGGGGAACCAACTTGAAGTTTGGAGTGAAGCAATTCAAAACAAGGAAGGTAGAGAGGCTTAGTAAACAAATTAGTGACTTGGTCAGTGGAGGGAAGATGTCGAAGTCTAACAATCTCAGCGGCTACTTTCTCTTGAATAAAATGCATATTAATTTCAATGTGCTTACTTTTATTGTGTAGAACTAGATTGGATGCCACATAGAGGGTGTTGACATTATCACAGTAGAGGGTTGGTGAAGAACACAATGGAATTTGTAGGGCTTTTAGTAAATATAGCAGCCGCATCACCTCTGAGCTAAGAAGAGCCAAGGAGCGAAACTCTGCTTCTGAGCTAAACTTAAAAATTATTGATTGTTTCTTAAAAATCCAAGAGATTAAATTTTGCCCAAGATGAATAGCAAACCTAGAGGTAGATCGGCGTGTGTCTGGATAGCCTGCCCAATCGGCATTAGTGTAACCAATTAATGTAAAGGAACTGCAGGGAGTAAAGTGAAGGCCAAAACCCAAAGTGCCTTTAATATACTGCAAGATGCGCTTAGCAACAAAAAGATGAGATGTGCGGGGAGATTGCATAAATTGACAAATACCATTAATAGCATAAGCAAGGTTCGTTCGTGTAAGTGTTAGATATTGTAAGCTCCCAACAAGCTAGCGATACTCAGTAGGATTAGACAGAATGTCACCATCATTCATGGAAAGACGATCACCAAAAGTACGAGTTGAAATTGGTTTTGCACCATCCATACCAAATTGCTGAAGCAAGTGAAGGGCATACTTGGTTTGAGAAAGAAGAATTCCAGATTTCTGATAAGTGACTTCCATTCCAAGAAAGAAATTCAACCGACCTAAGTCATTCATATCAAAGTGTGAAGAGAGAATTCTAATAAAATTTGAAATCATCAGCGAAGATGAGCTTGTCAAGATAATGTCATCCATATAAATGAGGAGAATTAACATGTGAGTATCAATGGCGAGAACAAACATGGAGGCATAATGAGGTGAATTTTGAAACCCATAATTGAGAAGAAATGTACTAAATTTGTGATACCAAGCATGAGGTGCTTGCTTCAATCCATAGATAGACTTGTGTAGGTGACAAACATAGTCAAGAGAATTAGAATCAATAAACCCTTGAGGTTAGTCCATAAATACGGTCTCCTTAAGATCACCGTGAAGAAAAGGATTCTTAACATCAAGTTGACTAAGAACCCAAACCTTTGAAACGACAATGGAAATAGCAAGACGAATGGTGCCAATGCGAACTACTGGACTGAAGGTGTCATTGTAGTCGCGACCTAGCTGTTGATGGAACCCTTTTGCAACTAATCTGGCTTTGTACCGTTCAAGAGAGCCATCAGATCGCTACTTCACCTTGAAAACCCATTTTGAACCAACTACATTCATCGATGGAAGGCGAGGAACTAAGGACCATGCACAGTTTTTGAGCAGAGAATTGAATTCGTAATTCATTGCTTGATGCCAATTTGGGTCCTTGTAGGCATGAGTGAAACATGTAGGTTCAAGGGGAAGAAAGGAGGAGGTTGCTAGAAAACAAGAGGGAATAGGGTAGCGGGTAGAAAAAGTACTTGGGGCTTGCGAGTTCCATCTTGGCTAAGGGTTATCATAGGATGCATCTTAATATTGGAAGATGCAGTACTTGACATATATGGACGAGGGTGGGGAACATCTTGTAATAGTGAAGTAGCAGGTTGTGAGGAAAAGAGTGAGAGGCTGGAACATCTAATTGGGAGGAGACAATGGATGGCGATGGAGGGAAAGGTATTGAGGTGTTGGGTAGGGCAGAGGAATAAATAGAGGGGAGGGAGGACATATCTTGCAGCTTTGGGAAGGGCCGTTTGATAAACATAGGTGGAGATGAGGGGAGACTTGAGTTTGGTAAGACAAGGAATATAGATTCATGAAAAACCACATGGCGTAAGATCAAAATTTTTCCAGTAGAAGGGTCATAACATTTGTACCCTTTATGTGAAGGACTATACCCGATGAAAATGCATTATGACTCTTGTATTGAAGTTTCAACCGACCAAAAGGAGCAAGACAAGGGTAACATACGGGCCCAAATGTACACAAGAAATAATAATCTGAAGTAGAACCAAAAAGTACCTCATATGGTGATGTTTTGTGTAGTAGAGGAGTGGGTAGGTGGTTGATTAGATACACAGCCGTAGAGAAGGCATAGTTCCAAAACTTTTAATCCAAAGAAGCATGCAACAATAGGGTTAAAACCAGTTTCAACAATATGACGATGTTTCCTTTCGGCAAGGCCATTTTGCTCGGGCGTCCCAAGGCAAGATAAATGATGAATAATACCCCTTTTAGCAAAGAGATCTTTTAAGGTGTGACCAACAAATTCACCACCGGCATCACTTTGGATGTATTTAATTTTGGAGTGACACAAATTTTTCACCATATTAATAATCACAAGAAAGATATTAATAACATCAGATTTTTGACACAATGGATAATACCAGCAAAATCTGCTAAAGTCATCAACTAAGATCAAGTAAAAATAAAAACCATCTAAAGATGATGTAGGTGATAGTCCCCAAACATCACAATGTACAATATTTAAAAGAGTAGTCGATCGATACTCCTTTGAAGAGAAGGGCAAGTGAGTGCCTAATTGACAACTAGAGCAAGGTGAGGTTAGTAATGGTGAAGAGCCCAAGATTGGCCGTAGTTGGTGTAGAACCTTGAGAGAAGGATGACCAAGACGTGAGTGCCAAATATCAACTGACACTTTATTTGCTACAGAACTAATTTTATTGAATGATGCTGACATTGGATAAATATCGCCATCAATCTTTCCTTAGTGGAGTACCTTCCCTGTCTTGCTTTCCTTGATGACATAACTAGAAGAAGTGAATACAAAATAGCAATCATTAGCACGAGTAATCTGAGCAACTGATAAAAGACACTTGCTTAATTGTGGAACATGTAAGGCTTTGCATAATAAATGAGATCCACTAGATAAGGGTAAAGAAATATAACCATTATAAGATATGAGGAGACCAATACGATTACCAACCATAATATGATCTATTCCAGTATAAGGGGTCCTACCGGAGACATCATCAGTCAAGGGTGTCATAGTGTGTGTTGCACCAGTGTCAAGATACCAATTTGGATCAGAGGGATTGGATACAGTCATAGCATTAAGAACTTTAGCATAATTTACCATATCATCAGGAGCCCAATAGGTGTTAGCCTTATGATAAGGATAACCACATCGATAGCAAATGACATGGACAGAAGAAGGGGGCCGCTGGGAGGAACACCCACGTCCATGGCTTGCAAATATGTGACCACGATTATTGCCACGAGAAGAACAACCACTAGAGGTGCGGCCGCCAAAGGTCTGGGAGGATACCTGTCCAGAAATAGGAGCACCAAGAGGGCTAGAGGTGGGCAAGGGAACAACGGAGAAGGCCGCAACAGGTGTTGTGGGAGATGAGGCCGAGAGGCGCAATTCATAATCAAAAAGGAGACTAGAGGCTTCATCAAAGGTAGGAGACTTGACCCTGGAATTGATTGTAGCAATGATGGGATCAAACTCCGATCCCACTCCTCGTAACACACAGAGCAAAAGATCGTCATCATCAACAGGTTTCCCGGCACTAGCCAATGCTAAAGCAATGGACTTGGCATGATCAATAAAATTGGGAATGAAAGTAGTAACCTTTCGAAGGCTCTGAAGTTCAGACTTTAACTACTATATACGGGCTCTAGACAGTAGGCCATAAGAGGTCTCAAGAACAATCCAAGCAGCTTGAGTAGTGGGTTTGTCAACCACTTGAGAAAGAACTTGTGAAGAGAGTGATCCCAGCAACCAACCAAGGACCATTTGATCAAGGCGTACCCATTTATCAACATCTTCAAGAGGATGTGTGGGCTTTGGGAAGGTACCATCTAGCAATCCCACAAGACGATGAGTGTGCAGGACATGGAGAACTTGGGCTTTCCAAAGGATAAAATTTTCTCTAGTAAGTTTAAGAGAGATGTCCTCGGAAATATATTTTACCACAGGAAAATTGATAGGAGTAGAGGAAATTAAGATAGAATCGTTGGAAGTGGAGTTGGTAGGAAAGGCCATTGGATTAAGAGATGAAAGGTCTGATACCATGAAATAAATAAACTCTCCTTAACGAGAGATTTTTCTATTCACATATAAATAGAGTACATATCAAGAAATTAGTTACAAGAATTATAGGAGGAAAATCTATTTAATATAGTTACAACTTATCAAAGATGTTGGCATTATGAGCTCAGTGGCATTACAATATCATAGGTTAATTTGCTTGATGTCGTTTGGGTATGTATTTTATGCAGTTATTGCAGATAATTTCATCATAAAAAATCCGGATTTTTTAGATGAAAGATCATGGAGACATATATATTTTGAAACTAGAACTTTCTGTTAATTGAGATAAGAAATTGTGTCAATTAGACATTGGTGCTTATACATGGACATTCAGATCCGAAAATGTTGGGTCTAATCACATTTATTGATTTGGCTTCAAAGAACAAAAACCAATCAAGCTTTGACTTTGAGTAATCATAATTTTGACAACATGGCTGCAAGTTTTGATTGATTTCCTCTCTAAACTAGTATAATTATGTGGCAATTAATTAAATTAGGCTTGCGAAAACAAACTATAAGGTCAACCACTAAAGGAGCCCTTAATTACCAGAGTCCAAAATTTACTGGATTGCAAGACCAACAAGGATGTAACTTGTAATATCGAGTAAGTTAATGACATTTATTTATGTTGGAAACTTTTAAAACAAAGAGGCCTTCAATGGTAGGCTCGGGAGACAGAGACCAAATCTTACGAGCGTCCATAATGTGAGCCCTCTTTGAACCCCGGTCAAAGAGGTGAAAGAATCCAAGAAAATAAATCCTTCTTGTTTGGGGGCTCATAAAAAGCCTCCCCAAGAGTATTTTATACATGGGACGAACTCCATTCTCATTGGCAGTTTATTTTTAAGCCATTTTGGATAATTGAGATGGTTGGAATCCTATACTAAATAAAAGAAAATATAAGAAAAGCGTGTTTTTTCATATTTGTGCTTTTTTTGGTTTACAAAAAAATATGAGAAAAGAATAATGGAAAATATTTTTATAATTATTTTCCCACAAAAAATATTAAAAAATGATAAAAAGTGAGAATTGCGTTTTACAAATTCTTCATTCTTTCTAGTCAAACACACAAAAGAAAATGTTGGGAAATTATTTACTTTTTTTTATTTTTCCTCTTTTCATATCTACCTAATCAAATAGATAGAATTACATTCCCTGAATCTCAATAAACCCCTCCCCCACCCCTTCGTGATTTTGAATCAGCTTAGACTCCCTATACTTGATGGTCATAATCAAATCATGACACATAATCACACCGCCTACGCCCTTGCCGCCGGCGTCGGCCTGCTCCACCTCTGACGGGCCACCGCTTCTCCCCTAACCATTGCGTCGTCTACGCCCTCAAAGCCTTCCTGGGCCCCGACCTGGGTTCCTTCTCGGAGTGGCTCTCCTCCTCTCGGCGTCGGCGGGGCCTCACCTCCGCCCTCATGTCCCTCATTCACCACCCTTTCTACTATGCTCGGCTTTTGGGCATCCCCTGGCTTTCTTCTACAAGTGGCTCTCCAAGCTCTGCCTCGACAAGGGGGTTCTCGATAGTGTTGTTGGAGTGAGCTTCTCGAATCTGGATTCATGAAAGTTCGTTTTCTCTTTTCTTTTCTTATTTATCTTAAATTTGTTATTTTAGTTTGCTATTGGTGTTCTCAGGCATATTATTATGGTTTTGCGAGGTGCTGATCACTTTGAGTTCTTGTTTAGTAAGTATTTGTCCCGTCCCATGCGCGAGAGTGTGGATACCATGATCGTGCTTTTTTAGCTTTTACTCCCTTATTGATGGTTATGTTTTGGTTGACACTAAATAACTTACTTGTTGTATGGTTGTTTCTTGCAGGTACCTCTTTCCTTGGAATAGGCACTATTGCTATTCTCTGCTGCTTCCTTTTTGAGGTACTAATTAGTCTTCGTAACTGGTTTCAATTCGTATTATATCAATGCAGATGGGAAAATATCTCAAACTTAGTTTAGGCTTGAATTAGCACTCAGTTATGTCCTGAGTCTAAACAAAACTCAAATTAGGTAACATCTAAGATCAGAAGTGCTCTATGTACCAGCACAATCTCCTTGGTGTGTTTCTTCACCCTAACTGTAGGATCTTTTATATGTTAATAGTATCTTTATGACTATATATATATATATATTGGAGTGCTATGGTGCGCTGCAAGTTTTGCAGTGCACCATATGCTGCTGAATGAGAGCCGTTGGATCAAAATCCAGCGGCTCTCATTCATTCTTCTATTTTTTCAGATTTGGAGACCCGATTACCTCGCCCGACCCGCTTGACCCCTGACCCCCCGAATCGGACCTCCCGCCCGCAACCGCACCACCGCTTGTCGCCGCGGCCTTGCCCCCTGTCGGCGGCCCTGCCCTCCACCCCCTCCCCCGCCCGGCCACCGCCCGCCACCGTGGTCCCCGCCTCGAGCCGGCACCCTCCAGCCACACGCCAACCTCCCCTCTCTGCCACTGCTCGATCCGTGCCCCCTCCACCCCTGCCCTCCGCCACCGCCCGGGGTGGTGGCGGGAGGCGCCAGCCCAGGGATAGGCCGGGGGCGGAGGGGGCGCGGATCGGGTAGTGGCAGAGAGGGGGGGTTGGCGGTGGTTGGAGGGTGCCGGCTGGGCGGGGACCACGAGCGGCACGGCGGTGGCTGGGCAGGGGAGGGTGGAGGCGGACCGCCGAGCAAGCGGTGGCGCGGATGCGGGCTGGTCGGGCGGGTAATCGAGTCTCCAAATCTAAAAAATAGAAGGATGAATGAGAGCCGCTGGATTTTGATCCAACGGCTCTCATTCAACAGCGTATGGTGCGCTGCAAAAACTTGCAGCGCACCATAGTATTTCTAAATAATTTAGTGGGTCCCACAATACAGCTCTCATTCAACGGCTCTTACGTATATACTTCGTTTATATGAGTTACACACTTCATCCTAAATAATTTAGTGGGTCCCACAATACAAAAAATACATAGATAAATAAAACAATAAATAATAAGGCTCCATTAGGACTCGTTCTCTCTTTTTTGTTCTACTCAGTTGTGATTTATATTATTTATTACAGGACAAGGTAAATGATATTTTATTAAATCCAACTTAATTAAGGTCATTTAATCGAACAATTTTTTTAATTACCTCGAGGATGAGATCCTTTGAGTCTAATTTTGAAAATAAGATCTACCTCAAATTGCCTTTTGACTTATAATATAAATCTCTTCTCAAACCTATATATAATTTTATCGAGTTTTTTAATGAGACAATAGATGATGAAACTGACTTACATATACCATAAGTGGGTGCATGTGTTAGTCACATCAGGCTCTACAATTAGTGAGGGGGTTGTTCTATTCCCAAGGGATCTTGACAACTCCACATTTTGAGTTCCTCACATCCGGAGAAATGTGGAGGTTCATGGGTACTTGCTATACAACGCATGCATAGACGTGTGGTTCAAAGTGTGCTGAAGGCGACTACTTGAAAGTACTCGACTTTCATATTCAAGACCATGAGATATATAGAGTACATGAGAGGACTTGGGATATACTAGTAGTCCTAAGGGACAAAAAAGAAACATGAGAAAAATGCTGGAATAGGCATTAGTAGACCAGTTAGCTCAAGGTGCTATTGGGTCAATGGCCCTGTGGCTCTTCAGTAGATACCCTTTAAAGAGTTTAGTAGAAGATATAAAAATATTTTTCTTCAGATGAGAGTTAGTTCTCATGTCCAGTTTGATATAGTTATATTTTAAACCAGTAACACTCGTTACTAACATTTTTATTATATGTAGGTGATGATCAGAAGTCTTATATGCAAGCCTGGACGGAGGAGTAGTGATTGGTATGTGTACACATAACTTGACATGAGACGCGATGTGTTTGATCTGTTATATGATTTTGATTATGATATAACATATTCTACTATATTGAAATGATTTAAAACTATTGGGAATGTTATGGCAAATGTGATAGATGAGAATAACAAAATGGGTCAATTTATGAGTATTACTTTACGAATATGCAACTATGTATGATAAGAAAAGTTTTTGTTAGTATCACTTTAGTATGTTATGAAATGAATAATTTTGATGGTGTGATATATATTTATATATTGTTGTTTTAACAAGTTGACCCCTTATTGCACTTTTAGGGTGTACTCTGTTCGTTTTGTTTTAGAAATTTTATCGTGATTATTTTTTAGTATAAAATGTTTGGCATGTCATTTATTTAGTATCCTAGTAGGGTTTCTTACATCTCATACATACATAAAAATATTTATCTTCTACCTTAAAACGCTGAGAGTAGATCCATTCGGGTTAGGTTTGTGGTGGTTAACCAACTTAATCAGGTGACTTGTAATATTTCGATTTGGTTCGTGTGTGAGCTGGATTTAGGGTGTTACATGGAGAGGGGAGTCGATCTAGGTGATCACCTCGGCCGAAGGTGGCTTGCCAGTGCTAAAAATGCCTCGAAAGTGGCTGTGGCCGTGGAAATCTGATGAACAAAAGCGACTGCAATGGGGCCAATGCTAGTGGAAGGTCTAGGTCAATAATCCAAGATTTCGCTGGCCCAAAGTGGTGGAGGCGCTAGGGGTAGAAAACTCCAAAATTGTGGAAGAAATCTCTGAAAATAACGTGGTGAAAGCTAGGGCTGACGTTTGCCATGTGGCACGGTCTGAATACTTGACAACTCATGGGCCTAGTGGAGTCCACCTAGAATATATGTATGATTGAAAAATTTGGATCAACGCCGACAAAAGTCGAAGTTGACTCAAAGCCTAACAATGACCCAATGAACATAAATCGAAACAAGAAAGTTAAATGAGCCTTAAAACCTTAAACTCAATCGAATAAAGATATAAGAATTACAATTAAATTGAGCCCACATGGGCAATCCGTTAATCTAAAATCCTTGAGATGCATATAAAAGAGATACCTTAAAAAGCCCAAACGGATACTAAATGCTGCAATGACATAGATCTAGCCCTAAAACCTAAACTAACACAAATGTACGAACTTGTATACCTCATGTATACACTGATAACTCATACTTTACTGTGGCATAACTAAAGCTATAATCTGTATATCGCTCATATCTAACTTCCATAACATGTTCATACGACTATTTGGACCTCATATTCATGGTTTGAAAGCTGAACTAACTCAAATCGAATCAAGACTAACCTCAACTAGGTAAGACAACAAGTAGGCAAAACCATAACCTAAAGTTCCCCTCCAACAGGATCATACCAAAGTTTTAGAAATTTGGCATTTACCCAAAAAACATATTTCCCATCGACAGTTTGTAAATTATAACACTATTTCCCTACATCTTCAAAGATGACATAGGGACCTTCCCATGACGGGGCAAATTTTGATAGGGAAAGATCAGCTTTCACCTCACTTGTGTTACGAAAAATCAATATACCTAGCGTGAAGGTACAAGGAGAGATATTTTTGATACAATCAAGGCCATTATCCAAAAAGTAAGACGTTAATTATCGGTTGTTGTACTAAGATTAATTTCAATTAATTGTTCAAAAGCCAAATACTGGTTGTTGTACTAAGATTTATTTCAATTAATTGTTCAATAGCCAAAGCTAAACTCTTCAAAGTGAGGTGAGCAATGTTGTATATGAATTATCTTAGCTCCAAATTGGCCTGGGGTGATAGCCCCATAAAAGGATGATACTGCTTGGAGGATTCTTATTGAGAGCAGCGTTGCAAGGTAAGGACTTTGGATGGAGATTTTTCATGAGGCTTGAGTGTGAGAGGTCCTTTTGATGCCCTAAGGTAAGCACCTTAGATGAAGCTTGAGACCAATTTTTAAGTATGAGTAGTTTTTTTTTGTCATTCTAAAGTGAGCAATTTCCTTTCAGATGATATGGAGGGCCAAGAAATTTATGCAGTGTCAATTACGACATCTTCATGAACAATAGTCTTTTTCAGCCTTAGTTGTTGCAATAACAATAGCTGATGCCTTTGGCGGTCATACATTATGTAAACTTACTCATAATGAAACGAGTATACCTTCAGCAATAGATGATGAAGGAGGTGAGGACACTATTGGTGACTTATGAGACTTAAGAAGTTTTGGATGTAGTACTTAAAATAAATTTATCATGGGTCAAACACCGCTTCAGAGGTCAATGATTGGAGGGTAAGAATGAGTAACTTGTTCTTTACGAGCCAATTTTAGGCCATTTTCGGCCATAAAGACTCATACTTCTAAAAAATAAGTTTCCTCAAGGATTTTAAGCCCCTAAACTCGGATTTGGTTACCTTTCATTTGAGCAACTTTGATTCATTTGTGCCAAGAAGAAGGGATATATTGATGGCGTGTGCTAATAACATGTGAAATACCGGATCAAACTCTACCACATGTGAAATATGAGTCATACTAAAAAGTCCTACTAACATGTGTAAGAAAATTACCCTCATTGAATCACAAGTAGTAGGTAATATAGATGAAAATTGAGTGATAGATGACACCAA
>JAURVB010010685.1:0-16092 GCA_033002965.1 Piper betle
CACTCGGTCGGTCGTTCGGTCGGACAAAAAAATGTCCATGTTGGGTTTGTTTTAATTCGGTCGAATTTGGTCGAATTCGGTCGGTCAAATTCGGTCGGACATACTTCGGACATCGGACAGACGGACAAATTCGGACGTCCATGCCCACCCCTAATCATAGAGATTTTGGACTATTAGATTGCCCTTGTGAGCCTAACTTGATTTGAATTGTAGATTTTTGCCCAATTGAGTTCAATGTTTCGATGCTCATTTAGCCTTTTTGCCTAAATTTTCATCTATAAAATTACTTTTGGGCCTTGAGTCAGTTTTGACTTTGGACGGTCTCGATCCCAACATAATATATATATATATATATTCCACATACCCTAAGTGGGGGCCACTAGGCCCACGAGTTACCATATAGTTCGGGTCTTGTCACATGGCAAGATCTGGACCGCTCAATAAAAACTTAGCTTTTCTCCCCGTTATTTTAGATTTGCACTCTACCACTGCCGCCGCTTCAACTCGCTGCCGGCGAGTTTCTTGCCCTCCTCCATTAGCAAGATCGATCTGATCGTGACCGTCTCACTGCCAACCAAAAGTCGGACTTCATCGGTTGTCACCACCATTGCACTCCCCGTCCTCCCCTATGTTGATCGCAACTAGCGGCAGCCCCCATTGCGTTGTCGTCGAAGTTTTCCGTTCAGGCACTGCCTGCCCTATCGGCCCATTTACCAAGGACAATGTTTGCAAGTTTGAACTCTGTTCACCTACTCGCCAACCCACCAAACTACCCGCGTCCGTGCATGTGCCAGCCCAGCTAGGGATGTAAACAAGCCAAACTTGCTCGTAAACATTTTACATTCAACTCGATTCAGTTTGAATTCGTGCACATTAATTTTATGCTTGAAAAAATACCTGGCTCGAAATAAATAACTCATTGAACAATGAACAGAGCTTGAGCTAAGGAGTGTTCGGCTCAATGTGCTCAAATTAGAAAAAATACTCGGCTTGACTCAACTCGTCAATACTATTGAGGTTACATTGAACTTATATAGCATTGGAAAGAAAATTATAATCCTATATAAGTCGAGCATAAGCTAAGCACAAACATTCGTTTGGTTCGAGCTCAGCTCGAAAATATAGCGAGTCAAACACAAGCCAAGCCCAAACACCATGAATTTTGGACGAGCTCGACTCGACCGGTAATAAATCAAAGCCCGTCAAACACTCAAATAAGCTCAAACATGCTTGCCAAAAATCATGTTGAATTCAAAAACATTCATGCTCAGCTCGGCTTGGCTTGTTTACACCCCACGCCACCCTACCTTTTGAGTTAATCTAAACCTAGTTAACTCAATCCAACTTAGTCTGGTTCAACCCATTGATTCGATCACCTGTTTTCAATTGTTTCTCAACCATTTTTTTGTAATTTGAGACTCCCTACACTAGTTTAGATGCATATTTACATTATTTAGCATATTTCAATATTATGAATATTTTTTATTCATTATTATTCATTTTTTGTTATTTATATATTTATTGATTATAATGCATATTTATATGATTATTTATTATTATTAACAATATATTTACTTATTAATATTAGTCTTATTCATGTTTACTAAATTTTATTTATTTATTTATTTATTTATTTATTTATCTATTTGTTTGTTGCATGTATGTTATTTTTTATTTGTTTTTAATTATGTATTCACGTATTAGATAATCATGTTATTATTATTATTATTATTCATGATTAATTACTATTAACTATTTATTTATTTATTTATTTATCAAATTATTATGTATTTATTTATTTATTATGTATTTATTTAACTATTTATATATTTACTAACATGAGTATATGTGATATTTACTCGTATTTAGCCGTGTATTTATAGTATAATGATATTATTATTTTATTATTAGAGTATTATTTATTTTCATCTATTTATTATTTATCTATTTATCCATGAGTGTATTTATTTTTAAAATTTATTATTTATTTATTAATATTTTTTTATTATGTCTTGATTTGCGTGTCAAATGTTTAGTTGTATGTTTGTTTAACTTTGTTTTCTTTATTGTGGTGTATTAATTATGTGAGCATATGCCACAAGCATGTATTATATAGAGATGTCAGTATTTTTCTTACCAATGGGTTCCGATGTAAGTTCTGGAGTCCGAGATCGCAGTAGATGAGACATCACGCTTGGAACTTGGACCACAGATCAGTTAGGACTCTTCTCAGTTTTATCATTATAGTCTATCGTAGATTTGATTTTCAGATCATAAAACGTGTTAAATAACTGTTTTATTGGACTTCACTTAACACGGGTCATTTAGACATATTGTACTTTCGTGATTAATAACCTTCGAGTTATTTTCGAACTCATATATACCTCAAGTTGCCTTTGAGCCTATTTATATAATTCCCTTCTCAGCCTTATTTATATAGTTTTTATCAAATTTTCAGTAAGCAGAGAGACAATGAAATTGACCTTACGTATACCATGAGCGGGCACATATGCAGGTTGCAATGGGCTATGAATTAATGAGGGTTTTTTCATTCTAGATGGATTCTAACAACTTTGTGCCCTGAACTTCCTCATACCCATAGAGACGTAGAGTATATGGATACTACTTTGTATAGCCCATGTGTAGACGTGTGGTATCAAGGGAACTGAAGGCAAGACTGCCTAAGAGAACAAGGTCATTGTACTTTTAGCTAAGTTGTCATACAGATTTATGGAGAAAGCTTAGGATATGTGTTATTTCTTAAGAGTTGGACCAGTTATTGTCGAGAGAGGAATTTGTCAAGAATGACGTAGGATCAGTTCAGTTTGGAACGCTACAAGTCAATAGTTTTATGGCTCCTTATTAAATGCCCTCAAAGTGTTTAGATAAAGTTATATATATATATATATATATATATATATATATATATATATGATTTACATGAGAGTTAGCTCTCATTTATCAGTTTGATATTTAGTTATTTTTCAGACTAGTGATATTCGTTAATAATATTTTTTATATTATATATGTGGGTTTTGTGTTCCTGAGTCAGCTGTGGTGGAAGGACAGAAAAAATGCTACTCACATTTGACCTCAAAGCAATTATTTTCTGTTGTACTTTTATTTATATTAATATATTTTTTATACATATTTAGTAATGTCTTCTATTTTTGAGATACTAAAAAGATTATTTCGATCCGTTTTATCGAGTATTATAAATTATTAAATTTAGACATGATTCAACCCAATCGTAATATTTTTTTATTTGGTTCTTAAGTGAATGCTATTATATGTATTTTTGGGTTAGGTCGAGTCGGGTGGCCCATTTATCGGGACCGTTGGCAACCCTAAATAAGAGTATATATGATGCAAGCTTGGACTAAATGAATGGTTGTTATGGTTTTTTTTTTGTAATTAAAGGGCAATTAGATTTAACTACACGATTTTTCCCCCGTTTTATTCTATAATATTTTGATAGTAATTATACATCGATAGACGTGTAGGAGCTCATCATCAATGCATTTTTATTAGCCACTATGTGCATCAATTTAGTACATCAAATAATAAAAACAATTTATAGAAACAATTTTACAGTATTGTTAGTATAAAAACAATTTAGTACTATGAAATTTCAATTATAGATGTGCGCAGTCACTCATTTATTTTTGTAGCATGTGGATCTTACAATAAAATTATTATTATTTATTTATAATAAAATTTATTTCATAAACTTTTCCTGCTTGGGGAATTCCAATCTTGTCTGTTTACAAGGGAGTGATATTTTTCTATGTCACTCTTAATTCTTGTGTTATATTTTTCATTATGTTGTAATTATACAAGTATATTTATATTGACATATTAGATTAATTTAAGCATATACTCGAATCCCATCGAGCTATAATCTCACTGGGCTTAGCAATAGTTTACCAAATGTAAGCCCAACAACACTGTTTAACTGGCCTAATAAACACGAAGAAACTTGGTAATAAAATAAAGAGTACGGATAAGATAAAAGGGAAATTATCATTTAATGGTAAGAATAAATACTATTCACTATTCAATAATACTTTTTTAACAATTTTACGATTTAACGGTATTTTTAAATTTAGAGTTAATAATGCCTCATAAACATGGAATTTTGGTTGAGACTTAGATTAGTTTGGGTAGAGCGGCTAGTTGAATTATAAATTAATTAAAAAAAGGTAAGTTTGGGCTAGGTTGTAATAGTTTTATTTATTTATTTTAATGATAGAAATATATGTAAAGATAAATATTCATTATGGTAAATTCCTCAAATATTATTTTTGACTAATATATGAAATTAATTATAAAAAGTATAATAAACATTATTTTTTAATAAAAACAATGAATATCTATCCATTCAACTTTATATATATATATATATATTGAAAATATAATAAATATTTAAATTAAGTAATTATTAACGGGCCAAAAGGTATTGTGGAGTACAACTTCCCCCTAAAATAAATAAATAAATAAAGCTATCACAACCAAACCCTTTTTTTTAATTAATTTACAACTCAACTTGCCCCTCTATCCAAACCGATCCAAATTTTAACCCAAATTTCATATTCAAAGGTATTATTGAGTTTAAATTTAAAATGCCATCAAATTATAAAGCTATTAAAGAGTGATGTTGAATAGTGAATTATGCATTTTTTATCATTAAATAATAATTTCCTCTAAGATGTTTGAGTGGCTGACCAAGCTATTATCAACCATATTATAAGGATCTAACTAGTAAGGAATTATTTTTTCAAGCATTTGACTATGTCATTGACAAATTGGCGGAAACATAAAAAATTAGGGGGAAAGATGTTATTTTCCAAATTATCTAGATTATTTAAATAAAATAGAGAAACGAATAAAATATGTAGCCGTAAATTTAAGAGATTTTAGGCCAATATTATTATTTCTAAGCGATATTTTCGTGGGAATTTTACTCCAACCCAACATAAAAAGTTAATAAGTTTAATATTATATAACATAATTTTAATTAAAGCCCACAACTATCAAATTCATAATTAAGGTTCTTTTTATAAAATAATTTAACTACATTCACTTATGTTGGAGAAAAAATAAAAATAAAATTAGTTGATCAGGCAATTGACTTGTCAGATTAGGCGGGGCAACTAGGCCACCACTTGCCACTTAGCCTAGCCAAGGCGGCCAGATTTGGTTGCTTGGTGGCTTTGGCTAGCCAACCGCACTAGGCCAAGTGACAGGCCGGCCAGATGTCGTCGGCCAAGCGGTGAGGGCAGCCCGACTGCCGACCTCCCGCCCATTAATTTTTTTTTTTTATCTAATCCACCAAATTGTGGGTAGTTAAGTCATTAGGAAAAAGACCGTTGAATCGTAAATAACGTATAAGGCATCCTTAAATCGTGAAAATGGTACATCTAATCCTTTAATCGTAAATTCCTCTTTGTCCCCCGAACAAAAGATTCGTAATATGGGCAGAAAAACAGTATCTGGCGCTGATAAGCAGTAGCACGGCAGCACCTCGTCTTCCCCAACTTCGCCCCATCCATCGATTTCTATCCCGGCATCGTTCTTTTTTCATTCTAGAAGTTCTCTTCGTGCGCCGGTGATGGAGTTGACGGAGATGTGGGCGATCTTCGGTCCCGGCATCGCGGGCGCCGTTTTCGGTGCTGGCTGGTGGTTTTGGGTCGACGCCGTCGTCTGCAGCGCCGTCAAGGTCTCCTTCCTCCACTACCTTCCTGGTTCGCTCCCGTTTCATTATTGACTCTACGATTCGGCCATTGCGTTTTTTTTTGAGCTGAAATTAGGGTTTTTGTTTTGTTTTTGGGAAAAAGTCGGGGATGATTGTATTTGCATGTGTTTTGATTTTTATGTTTTTCTTTATTTTTGCAGGAATTTTTGCATCGCTTGCGGCGTTGATGTTCAATTGTGTAAGAAAGGAAGATATTGATTATTCGCCTTACGATGACGGCGAATGGAGGTGAGGTTTTGGTTGTCATAAATTTTTATGATTTTGCGATGTTGTGGTTGCTCAAGTGGGTGCTCTGCAATGGTTTTGCTGAAACCGAAAGTTCGGCCATAGGAAATTCTCTTGCCGACGGCGTTTATTACAATTACTAATATCGAAATTCAGTGGATGATGCTTAATTACTGAATGTTCATTTGTATGACTAAATGGCTTTATTAGAATTACTAATGAAAAGTTAGCATGAACATATGCCTGAATAAGTATCCGACCATGTGGGCATTGAGGGGAGGGAGTAGGTTGTAAAAAGATCAGCGTGCATAACGAAGGGGTGGGATTATTATTTTTGGCTTACTATGGACCTATTCATGCAATATGGTAATAATATAGTCGAAAGGTTGATGGCCGCCCTTGCTTGATCTTGTTTTCTGCCCTCTTGATGAGGCATGGGAATGGAAAAACAAACTTTCATTTGCCAGAAAATCTATTTCTAGGAAGGAAGCTTGCAATTTGGCGAAGTGTAGTGCAGGAAACGGAGAAGGGAAGGTTAGAAACTAGGACGTAATTCAGGTTGAAATAATGTGCAGAGGGGTGGGACCTTCAAATTTCTACCCAATTCTATTAATACTTTGATGATAAGGAATAACTGAATAAGGGTAGGAAGAAAGAGAAACGAGATCAAAAGGATAAAGGTGATAATTGCGATGATTTTTATTTTTTATGTATAAGTAGGAAACTTGCTTACAGGATGAAGTCTAGGCCTCCTTTTTATATTTTGAAATAGACCTTTTAACATTCTGAAATAGATACTTTCCTGCATTTGATAGGAAACCTCTGTTTCTTCCACCTTATTCCCAAAGGAGGTCAGAAACATGGATTCTAACCTAGGATTCATGTGGTTACAAATGTCAAAGATTTGATGGCCAGATATTGAAGCCGACGCTAACCCACCTCCTTTATTTGGGCCTGGGACTGGATTATGATTGGAAACTATAGACTCGAAATAAAGTTCCTATATCTATAATGCAAATTCTTGCCTTGAAAAAAGTGTCGATGGAGGGCAGTGGTAAACAAAGCTATAATGATTACCGAAACTTAATGAGCACACCTGTTGGTTTCCAGATCCAGAGATGGTGGGAATGGGATTGTGGGTTGAGGTAGGTGGTTTGGTTGAGGCAGCATGAGTTTTGAGGACACTGGAAGTTGGCTGGCCCTGATTGTTTGCATTCAACTGGAACGAGAATAGTGGAACAGTGGAGAATGAGTTTTATTTGTGTGTATCAAAATTGGTTGTATAAGACTGTGGAGAGCTGTTTGTGACAGGTGATGATGCCAATCAGAAAATTGGTGGTCAAGGAAACACTATTGTCAAGGTTAAAGATGGTGTAGAGTTGTGATTTGATTCATCAATCTAATTCTAGCAGTAGTTCAATAAGGATAGAAGGCATGATGAAATTGCAAATAAAAGAGTTTCTTACTAGCTCTATTTGGAGATGAATATGTCTGGAAATAAAGTGCTCTAGACCTTAGTCAGATAAAACTTTTATTATTGAAAGCCCTATGACTCCTACCGCAGATAAGAAGTCGGGTACTAGTATGTTCCTTAAAAATCTCCTTAACCAAGTACTATTCCAATCCTGTAGGCTTGTCCAAACAGGATCCAACTTTCTCTTCACTGCATCATCATTGTTTGTAGTTTGTGGTCCAATGAGAAACAGATATTGATAATTTGATTATTATCTGGCTTCTGGAATTGTAGGTTAAAGCTCTGGTTGTTTATTGCGTATGTGGTATCTTTTGTTTCACTAGCAGCTTCTGTCGGTTTACTGATTCAAGATGCTCTAACCTCAAAAGGCCCTTCAGCATGGACAGGAACAGCTGGTGTGTTGCAGTGCGTTTTTGTGTTAATCAGGTATTTCATCATTATTGATAATCATGCTTCAAGTTCTTACTGTATTAATAATCAATTTTTTTCATGTAAGACAAATTATAATTACCAAGGATATTAGTAGTGTATCCTTATGAAGAATAGTGATTAAAATAAGGGAAGCTTGTTGATTTAAGATTACATCAGAGCTTATTTCCAACGTCGTATGGAGTCAGTTTCGTTTTTTTCGGGTCTTTTGCTTGGTTCTTTCCCTTGTTTATTGAATTTGTTTGAGCGTATAAATTCTTCGTTGTAGACCATGAGGTCAATGTTGATTGGGAATTTAGCTTTGGTTCTGATGGGAACCTTCTTTCTTTGTTTGCCATGGATTGCGATCTTTATTCCCTTCTTTTTCAGTGCGGATTCTGACCTTCCCAT
The DNA here is from genome assembly GCA_033002965.1 of Piper betle. NCBI lineage: Eukaryota > Viridiplantae > Streptophyta > Magnoliopsida > Piperales > Piperaceae > Piper > Piper betle. The sequence goes on from JAURVB010010685.1 coordinate 8,274, forward strand.
TTTTATCTTTATGACCTTCCCATTTTTATCTTTATTTCCTAACTTGCTCTCTATCACTGATGTTTTTGCCCGCGACATTTTGAATCACGTCTGTCTGTGGAACACTTTGTAAGCTTATACAGAATCTATGCGATCTCATTTACGTTGGCATTAGCCGGATTATGGATGCTATTTTAAAAGTTGGTCTCTGGTTTTTTATTACATTTCAGCCTACTGAGTATCTATTTCTCCATTATTCATGTTATTTATATATTTATGCTTGCAGTGGTCTCATGTACTGGACATCTCATTCAGAGTAAAACAATAAAATGCTGAAAGGTCAAGAATGGTGCCCAGTGGCTTTTTAACCATCAAAAGATCTTGCTGCCTGTAACTTATATTGGCTGCCCCATTAATTGTGCCGAGACAAGTTTCTGTTGGGTGAATGTGGGTTCTAAAAGTCAAATATTTTGTCTGCGAGTTTTGTGTGCCCGTGAATCTGGTTAGAGGTATTTGTGCTGGATGATGAAATTGGGCCCGTCTGTTGTGTGACCCCGCGATCTTAAGAAATAAAAGCATATATGAGGTTTAAATGTAACGCCCAGTTGGCAGGTGGTTTTTTTCCTACCAGGGTTCTCAATATTTGGTAATTTGAAGCTGGCATGTAGTCTAAGCATTATGTTTCTTCGGCTAATATGTTGATTAATGAAGATATTATGGCGCTTACTAATCTACATCCTAAGTCCTAAATCCTAATTCATGATTGTGTAAGTTGAAGTTGTTCTTTTTTTAATTATATCTACTGGAAATAATTAACTTGAATAACCTCTTCTATAAATAAAATTAAGAAAATATTAACATGTTTCATGAGATTCATGAAGTTGATGACGACACTGAATTAAACTAAAATCTGGATATTTAGGCACACTTAACGCTAAGTGAGAATGGTCCAAGTAGGAGATGCATTTATATTTAGTCAGAATTTGAATATTATATACCCTATCTATTTCTTGCTTTTACATATTTAATCTAAAATGCGAACTTTCCAATGTGAATCCAAATTCGAGTCCAAATCCACTGGATCCAGTTTGATTTAGTTCAAAATACTAGTCCGTTTGATTCGGTTCAAAATACAATTCAATCCATTCAACAAACAAAACAAAAGAAAATGGTTGTCCTAAGTTTTAAATGTACTTGAATTTTTATCCCAAGTTTTTTTAATGATTATGATGCGTGCGTTGGTTGTAATTAGGGCTGCTAATTAAACAAGTGGGTTTGTGAGCATTTAGCATTCGGCTCGGCTCAATTTAACTTAAAATTCAATATTTAAATACTCGAGGTCAAACTTGACTCAAATTCGAATCTCACGAGTTGAGTTTGAGCAAGGCAGCGTTCAACTCAACTCGAAACTTGACTCGACTTGATTATAAGTCAAATTTGACTCGTTAATATAATATAATATTATACATAATATCATTTGCATACTCAAAATATATTTAAAATCACAAATAAATATTATTATCGACTACGTATTAAAAGATGGTGGTGGTGGGGGTGTTTTGCATTTTATTTTTTGTTTTTTATCAAATTTGAGTTGTCGAACGATATAGATTAAAGTTTGAGACAAACATTAGCCGCCCCCGACTAAGATAATCTTTATATATATATATATTAATAAGTTTAATTATAACTAATTATATTTATTTATATACAATAAAATAATAAAATGAAATCATAGCTCAATTGGGAGTGTTATATGGTATTTGAGCTCGGGCCTAGATAGCCTTTCCGCAACCCCTATGTTTTTATTATTAATAATTTCCTCTACTCTAAGAAAAGATCAAACAAGAAAATCATAAATAGGGCTATTAATTAAGCGAGCCAACTCGTGAGTTACTTTCAACCATAAAATCGAAACTAGTTTTGAGCTATTAAAAATTAAACAGTTTAAGTGTATTCGAGCTCTTGTTGAACTCAAATAATATAAAAAATATTCGAGTTAATTTCGAGCATATGTGTTAAAACTCGTTCGATTTCGAATTAATTTCAAGCGAACTTCAAACTATTCAAGTTGAATTTAAATATAAGGTGAGTTCAACTTGAGCAGTCATTTAATAACTTTAGTCACAAAGATAATTTATTATCTTATTTTAATGAGTTAGTTGCCATGAGGTGTGTAGTAGTTATGGGGTGTGGTAGAAACTGTCAGAGTCATCTTTGTATTCGGAAGGAGTGGAATCTAAAAGTTCTTATCTTAATTTCTCTCCTTTGTTCTTGATTTATCCTTCCAGGCTTCAATCTTGCTTATTATCTTTAATTTCGTCCTGTTTCCCTCGTTTCTTTCTTATAATTTATATTTTATGATACTAAATTAATTTATAATTATTTGTATCTTAATATATTATTATTATTATTATTATTATTATTATTATTATTATTTATTATTATTATTATTATTATATGTCCAAAATCAATTGAAACCCAAATTTGGAGCATCGTCCGGTGTCCAAACTCGAAACAAGATCGAGATGCAAAACAAAATCCCTGACCGATAATTACGAAACACGACATCGGTCGCGCTCTATTCCTATTGTCCGTTTCCGTATGATTCCAGGGTCCGACTCGTACCCGCTTGGAGTAGTGAGACAAAACCCCGTCGTAGAAGAGTGGGGTTTTGGCAGCGGCGGTGGCGAGGTTTCCTTCGCCGGAGTCGGCCATGGAGACAGCGGCGGCGGCGGAGAAGACGGTCGAGAAGACGGCCGAAGAGCTGGGCAAGGAAATCGAGGAGCTCCGCCGCCAGCAGCGCGAGGTGTTCCTCTTCTCCTTACCCTGTTCATACTCTATACTTCGATGGTATGTTCGATTGAATCTTACGACACTGCTGTTTGAACAGATCACCGAGCGGCTTCGGGATCCCAGGGGTCTCCGTCGCGGTGGATTGGCGGTTAATGGCGGGCGGGGAATCGGCCCCCGACAGAGGGGACTTGTTCGCCCCGTAATTCTTCTATCCCCCGAAGCTTTGTTGCATTTTTTTTTGGTATTTTTGTTTCTCTTTTGTTAGCTTTGTTTGTTTTTTGGTGCATGTTGTGATTAGGCGGGGCCGGTCGATTCGGAGGACCAGCCGCCTCTGAAGAAGCGACTGTCATCTGCTGTTGTTCGGGTAATGAATTTGATTTTATTGTTTATAAGTAGGTCAAATTTTTCTGTTTGTACGTATGTCTTGGCTAATGTGTGTGGTGGTGTGTGAATTTGGGGAAGGTTGTGGATGGGGAGATTGCAGAAGAGGGTGGTGAAAAGGAAGCGAGAATGGAAGTGGGGACAGTCGCCGGGCCTGCAACAGGAATTGAGACAGAGAGAAAGCCTGTGAACTCATTTTTTGGAGAGCGTAGACATGAGAGTAATCAGCAAGGGCGCAGAGCTATGGTTCGTATTTTTGTGTGCCCAAAGGGAAATGGTGGTGCTTTTTTTATGCATGATAAATTTAGTTCATTTGTTTCGATTATATATCCTTGTTTTTTTGGTACAAGGACTTTGATATTCCAGCAAGTGAACCTGTGCCAAGGGTTCTTCCAAAGAATGAAGATCCAAGCTTGGTCAAGAGAAATAGGAGGATGTTGGGACAGCTTCTTGGGACATTGGAGGTGCCATATTTTTTTGTTATCATCATGCTAGTTACATACGAACTGTGGTACTCGCTTCTTGCTTAGCTAGGTGGGGCCTGGAAGCCTTTAAAAAGATTTTAAATGAAATCAACAAGTTCTCATTATTTAACTTAGCGCGTAGCAGCGAATGTATTGCCTGTAAAATAAGCCATTTATCAAGTGACGGATGAGGCTTATAATTAATTGATTTTATTAGAATGAGCTGTTGTTTTGTTAGGTAACAATGATCTTTACCTGAATTTGGTATCAATTAACTGCATTTTTTCCCAGTAGACTATTTGTAAATCTTATTATTAACAGTTGGTAGCAATATTCATGGTTTATTTCGAAATGTTTTAACATAAAATTTTAAGCATATTTTTCTCTTGTTTTTAAGAAATTTCGTCAAGAAGATCAGAATTTGTCGTCATCAGAGGCCTTCATGCGCAGATCTGATTCTTTAAAAAGGTATGGTAATTAGATTTTTTTGTCAGTGCACGATTTTTACTTGAATCACTGAGTACAAAGCTTTTGTTTCATTTTGAATTTTCTTTCTCAATATCAAGGTGCTAATGTTCATCTAAGGAAAACGGATTTCTTTGTTAAAATCCATTTTTTGATGTTAAATTTATTGCAAAGAATGAATTGAGGTAACAATAAGCTTTGTCAATTTATGAATCTATCCTTCTGAAAAAAAGTCCAAGCATTAAGATTTAGGCAGCTACACAAAAGTTCTTGTATCACTGCCAGATAGCACAGCATATTGCAAGGAGAAAACAGGTTTATTGTGTTTCAAAAAACACAAATACTTGATTTTTTTGTCGGATTTTCTTTCTTGGCTTAGGTGGTTTATTTGGTCGTTTAAAACTTAGAACAGAAACCAAGTATTTTGCGTTTGACTCATTTCCATCTTTATGTAGGACTTCTTTATCACATGATGTATGAAAAAAATTTCAATAACTATGGATAGAAGTTTTGTTGGTTAGACTCAACATGAACTCCTTACATTAAGGTGCAGTTCGAAATATGGGTGACGTTATTACTTAATGGTATTTTGACCTAGAAGTGAGAAGCCTGTCATCGTGTACCTATGTGAAGAGTGACCATGCAAAAACTGGGTTCTCTAGCAAAGATATATTTGTGTTCCCACTTTTCCTTGAAGGTGAAAGGTGGCAGCTCTATACCAAATGTGAATAGTGGTGATGTGCTTCATGATCATGTAGTTTTCATAGAATTCGTGCAGTTACAGTTGATAAGTGATACCTTCTCTACTTGCAGGCAGAACAGAGGGCTCGTGAGGAAAGTGAAAGATTGAGGCAGCAAGAGCGTGAACAAATTGCTGAAAAACGACGACGTGATTTGGTAGGTTACAATGGTCGTTCTAATTTGTTTCTCGTGGCATCATCTCCAGGTTGAACTTTTCAAAGTCTTTGTTTTTTATCATATTCTATGTCTTTTGGGTGGATAGACACTTCGAGCTCGAGTTGCTGCTAAGGCAGAAGAGAAACGGTTGGAATTGCTTTTTCTTCAGTGGAGTGAGCATCATAAAAGCTTAGCAATTTCTAAGGTAAGTGTCATCTAATCACTTAGCCATGCTTTAACGATGTATTGCAATGTTGTCTTCTCAAGTTATGTTTGACTTCTGGCTGTGTTTTTGCATAACCAGCCTCTCTTACCCATTTTGCAGGTTATTTTTATTTCTGGTCCAAGTATCCATATTGACAATTTTGTAGCGACAAGATAAGTTTCTGTTCAAGTGAATGGAGTTGGATTCTGAAGACAGCAGAGCCTTGTTGCCTTGACGGTTATCATATGGTAATTGAGATTCACATCTAATTAGTGCTTTCGTTTATGACTGTTTCAGGACGAAGGCAGGGCCTCAAATTTTTTACTTACCAGTGAAACGTTTGGAAGAAGACCCAGTTGTGATTGAGCAGAAGAAAGAACAGGTATTAGTTAGTGGATGATGTTAGTGTGTTATTTATTGTTTTGACTTAACTAGGCCGTTATAGCTACTACTTGTTGATATATGTGAGATGCAAGAAATGATTTTCTAGTTCCAATATTTTTGAAAATATACAAAGTTAAGGATCCATGTGAGAAGATATGTATGTTTATTATTTTAGCATTGGCATGGATTATAATTGAGTGGATTGATGGACTAAGATCCATGTCATTGACCTTAATTATTCGACATTTGGCAGAAGGTGATGGTATGATGATGAAAATCAACTTTGGTTATCACCTAAATGATGACCGATAATTATATCCTACTTTTGTGTGCTGAGCAGAGATGTGGTGAGTTTTTGATGTGAAAAGGTGTTTCTTGCATTAGAAATAGTAACACACACACACACACCCATATATATATATATATATTGAGGCAACGATGTCATATATTTTCACTTGATATGTACCACATACACAATAATTGTGTGCATCTGTTGACGAGAAAGGTTCTTATTCTTCCATTTGCTCATATGTACTTACATGATGTAATTGGATCCATCACCTGCTCAATTTTTTCGGTCACTTCTGCTGGCATGATGATGACGATGGGGAACCAATGAAAATAAATCTGTTGCAGGCTTTTCAAGAATGGAAATCTGCTCGAAGAGAAGAGCTTTCAGGGTGCCAGAAGCGAATTGGAGAACAGTTCCTTGCTAATGTTGAGTCTGAATTGAGAGATGGAAGAATGCAAGAAATGCAAGAATAGCAAACAACTTGATAAATCTACAGGAGACCATGGATAAGGAGCTGGAAAACCATAGACTTGAGCATGGACCCAAAACCAGAAAAGTTCCCAGAACCAATGATGATGAAGAGGATGTAGAAGATATTGCAGGTGAAGACTATATGATGGATGATGTACTTGAAGTGGACGGGAACAGACAGATGGATGAGCCTCCTAAGGTTGAAGCAGGCACAGGGCCTGGTGAAGAGCAGTAGAACCTCATATATGGTATGTTTAGTATAGCATGTTATTTCAATTATAAATTAGGATTCTAGTTATATCTGCCATTTTCCAGTGGTTAGCATTTTTTGTTGTGGTTGCTATGTTTGTTAAGTGACAGAATATGATTTGTTGCTGGCAATGTGGATTACATCAGTAAGCTTAATCTTATATTAAGTCCGTGCTATGATACCATGATGTTTCTTTCCCTTTTGGGTGATTTCATAGTTTTTTTCACTTCGCTTAAGTAGGTGATGCCTGAGTACTTGAAACTCACGGAAGTCTATTGAAACTAGCGGATTTAACGAGTCAGCTGAATGATAAGAATTGTGTGCGAATTTGTCTTTTCAGTTTTACAGAATTTTGTTAATTAAGGGCCTTTGTTCTCGACAATTGGTGAACCATTGACAGAGAATAACTGTCTTTATTGCTGGCATAGGGTTTTTAGTCAATATGATAGACTTAAAACATCTCTTGTGGTTTTTTGTTGGATGAAACAAAAAAAAACTTGAAGGTGAATGTTGTAGTATCTAACTGTAGACGTATAAGACAGTATGAGAAGAGGACACTGGATGCCACCAAGATTGGAATAAATATTCAGATAAAAACATTAGAGAAAAATTATTACTGTTTTACTGTTCTGCTGCACATTCAACCTAATCTATGTACGCGGCATTTGCAATAATAACATGTATTTCTACCTTGATACTTGTCTCTTTACATACAAACCTGGATCTCCTGCTGTATATCAACCACGTTTTAACTTCAAACTTGAAATTAGTTTACGCCATTCACCTTTTTCTATAAAAAATGTTGCTCTAGGATTTTTGATATGGAAGCTTGCAAGGTAGGTAATGCTACTACAAATAATAAATTTATTTGTATTGGAATGGTCGGTAATGTCCACCAGAGTGCGTTATGTATGGTGGGAGTCAGTCGCTTCAGGTTGGCTGGTAATGAACAAAGCTCGCTCCACTTTAACTTCGATCTGACAACTTTTTATCCGGTGATGGGCCTCTTTACAAAAAGAACATTTAAATACCAACAGATTCGACGTGGCTTATCAATTCCAGTGGCAACGACACTTCTATTCTTTGGAGATCGGCGAATGGGAAGAAATCTTTCTGTTTCATTATTTGTCAATCTGATAGCGGAGCCATGTTCAATGCAATTGGTCTTCTATTTTTTCGACATAATGAGATCATGGTATGTTGACATCTTATTTTGCATCCTCGTATTAAGAAGA
>JAURVB010010686.1:0-18110 GCA_033002965.1 Piper betle
TCAAATTAAATACAATTACATTTAAACAAAATAATATAAAATAATCATAATTAATATAAATATACAATACAACAAGAATATACTAATTTCTCTTAAAAATATATTCTTTATATATTATTTTTAGTCAAGTTGATCAGTTAAATTTTTATATTATTGACATCTCTTTCATGTTAATTTAACGGCCCTTAAAAAATATCCCCGGTCATGTATGCCTTTATAGACATTTTTTATTAATTTATACATTCGTTCACTATCAACAAATGACTTCAAAGACAACTAACGAATAATAAAATAAAAAAATGTTATATAAATATAAAATCCCGTACTATGTCATAATTTTCCATTTATTCATATTAATTTTATTAATAAAAAAATACAAATTTAGGAAAATCTTTCAAAATATGAAAGTGATTACATAATTAGTAATAAAAATATAGTAAAATCTTTGACAAATCATGTGTAAACGTATTTTTTATGAATTGCTGGGGGACATAAACATATACCGCATGCATATGTTTATGGTCAATTATCATACGGGCAAAAAAATATATCTATAGCCATGTTACGCCGTACGCCTCTTAAGAAATTGTTCATAAGTCTGTTAACGGGCATGGACATGATGGACTAGTGACCAAATAATGGCCATTACCTCCTACCTTGATGAAAATGTGTTTAGCAAAGCACAATGGGCCTACTCTGTATGTAACGGGCCTACATCCGCTGAAAATCTTAATGGGCTTACATCAGACAAAAAAGCCCAATGAGCTGAAGTCGTTAACAGGATATACGGTGATCATTGCCTCGGCACCCTAGGGTGTTATAATTTGTGGCTCGATCAAGATTGATTTTGTTAAATATCTGTTTTAACTTTAAGATCAAATCAAATAATCACGAATTGATTCTTGCTTTAGATTAAATAATAGCCTGCAGATCTTAATTATTATTTTCTACAAAGATTAGTAACAAAATTATTCAAGAGAAATGTATAAAAACTATATATGGCACCAATAGCTTCTAATTAATTTTCCAGCATTGGTTAATTAACTATATATATATATATATATACACCATACGTCTCGTTGGTTACCAGTATTGTATGTTAGACGTTGTTTGACCCGTCAATTCAGAAGCCAGTGAATTAAATCCTGCATGCTAATGCTTGCTTCCTAAGATCCTTAAAACCCTTTTAGTAACTCAAACTTTTTTGCCTAGCAAGTTGGCAGTGATCATAAAGTAGAGAATATTGTTTTTCCGGTTACTATAATGACTCCTCACATCGTATCCTTAAACTTAGAGAGCACAATAATACTCGGATCAAAAACTGACTGTACCTATATAGATCACACAAACTCATGCCAGACTAAGCAGGCCAGTTAGTTTAGTTGTATATTATCCGGGTTCACTAGTGGCTAGCTAGTTATATACTTATAATTCACCACTTCCAAATGCCCACCTACCCATGCCGTTGGGGATGTTACAGTAGCTACTGTATCGTATATGTCTGTTCACTACTGTGATAAGCATGAGAGCTGGGGCACCCCAGCTCGCACGAAAGGCCAAATCAAAGTTGGCTCCATGAAATAGGATGGTTATGAGTGCAGTAGGCGAGACGCCAAATTAAGAAAACCGTTGTCGGTCAATGAGTTTGCCATTGGGGTGTCACCTCCCCACCTACAACATGTACTACTCATTGGATCTCGACCCTCCCCGCGCTTTCACACTTCAAATGCTAATATATATATAACTATTTGATTGAGCAAGTCGAATGACGTTACTAATTATCTATCTCCAATATGAAACTAGCTATATCTGATCTTTTAGTTTCTCATTATCTTCATCAATATTTGCTACAAACCGAGGCAGAACGCATGCGTATATATATATTCCTAGTATACATATATAGCCGTACGCGGTAATTACATATTATCTGATATAACATCAATATTTCATGATCAGAAAAACTCAGACATACATGGGATTATTTTGAAGATTTTGGGCATTACATATCGGATGTCTTTAGTTAGACTATATTAGCTGCTGCTGTTAGTGCATCGGAGTAGCCAAGAAATTAAATTTTAAGGTCTTACAAATTAACTAGCCGTCCAGGAGAACCTGAATGAACAGTACACATCTCAGGAGGTGGGAAGAAACAAGCTGATACATATTAAAAATCATGAATTTCCCATTTTGCAGTGGGAACGCATAAAGGGGTCATGGTTGACACATATATATGTGAAAACCATGATTTATGCACATTAGACCTCTCATAAGTCTAAATCATGGCCGAGAAGTCGGTGCAAGGGGACGTAAACAAGGTGTTTTAACGTCTTCGCGTGGAAGCTAGCTAAAAGACAAGAGAAGGGATCACATCTTCGTCAAATTAGCTGCCAGTAATAATAAGCTCAAGTATTTTTTCGGTATCAAGAAAGGAAGAAGCCAAAGTAGGCGTTGTCCGTTGACGCCCGAGGAAGGCGGCGACGAGCAAGAGCTAGCTAGCCTGACGATCATGATTATCATGAGAGAAGAAAGAAAAGAAAAAACAAACAAAGGTCTGCAATCCCGAGCTCCTTGGTCAGCCTTTAATGGCGCCCAAGCCACCCTTACCATCACTTCAAAACAAATGATCGGGGCCAACGCACGACCCTTGTTTTTATATGTGAAAGGAACCAACGGAGAAGTGGCTGCGGCGACGTTTGCTCCATAGTCCACGCCGTCCATGATATCTCACTCTCATACGTAAACCTATGACTCTTACCATGAATACTAATATGTTATGTGTAGTCAGTTTCAACCAACACATATATAATCACTATAATTGATTAAGTACTTTTGTTTAGTTGATCACCTTACCAGCCAGTTTGTATTAATGACCCAGAACAACTAATGGGGTAAGTAATTAACCAGTTTTTAGGAGAAGATCAAATGTGTGAAGGATTCTTCGCTAGATTAAACATGCAAGTATTAATGGCTGATTGGAGAAGATCACCCCCTGTTGAGCATATTTAAGGCGTGTTTAGGCTGTTGAATTTGGATCATGAGTATACCCTTAGCTACTCAAAGGTTAATACACATGGAGAAATGCTTGCACCATGTACATAACTTAATATATTATTGTCTAACATATATTTGGGGGATGATGTTGGACTTGAGTTTATTGAGATTAATATTGGTGAGGTGGTAGTATCTATTTGCCAATTTGGCCACTCACCATCAGGTTTTGATCCAGCTAAACATAAAAAAATTTATTGATGACCTTGATATATATATATATATATATATATATATATATATGCACACTTAATTATATTAACCTTTGACGTTGCCAACACTAATTAAGTGCTGAGTTAGAACGATAGAAAATTGTTGATAAGCAAAGAAAATTTAATTAGCATGATGGGATTTGATGGAGGTGGAATGGCAAGAAGTACTTGTTAAGTAACCTGCAGAAATTAATAGTAGAAAAAACGAGGGTCTTCTGGTTGACATTTTCAAGAGGTGATGACGATCCCTAAGCCCTTCATTTGGGATTTCGTACAAGCTTTAATTTGTATTTCTTTACATCGTGAGATGCTTCATAATTAATCTAACTCGATTTAATAAATAAACTCGTCTCTAACTTACATTTATATTATGCGTAAAATCTAACAATTTCTCAAGTTGACGGAATCGTTGTAGTAAATGACGAAGATGCCCTTACTACTGATAGATCGATCGTTGTTCAGTTCACAATTAATTGTCATAGATTACGGCTTCTTATAATCGTCATTAATACTTACCTATACAATCAGATTTTCCAATTGATTAAAACATCTAGGTGCAATTTTCTTTTTATTTTGTTGTAGATTAAATACAAAAAACCAATTATGATGTTACGATATTAATAATCTAGCTATAAATTGAGGTGATAACTTCCAAGCCAGAACTGAGTAAGAACCTCGATCATAGTTTATAATTTTATAAGTACGTAATTAACCAAATCAAGTATTGATGAATATTGAATTTTTAGAATTATTATTCGACTAGAGGTGAATGTTTTTAGTTGTTTAGAATTGGCAAATAGGAGAAATAGGAATTAGGAGGATTGTAATTCATAGTATGAATCTAGAGGTAGTAAATACAGTCGTAGTGTTTATCATGAACAATTTTTTTGAAAACAAATACAACATTCAACTTATATGTTATAGCTGGTGCGACTTCTGTAGAGGGTTTCTAATGGCCGGAAATCCTCTATCCACCACTGAGTTCTGCATGCCGGAGCTCAAATCAAATGCCGGCTGCATCAACACTTCGGTTCACCATCCACCGTCTTTGGAGTCCCTAATACATGCTTCTCGGTGAATAGATTTTACAGCTAAAACTTACTTTACTGCATGCTAATTTTTAATTATTCGTCAATGGAGGGTAGTGTGGTCTCAAACTACAATGTAATAATATACTAACGAGCCGAACATGCATCATAAACAGATGATAATAATCAAGCAAAGTCAAGACTTAAGATGCGTCTCGTGGTTGTAATAAATACGTCTTAGAAACGAGAGAATTGACTTCGGTGCCTCCAAAGTGGTCTAAAATCTTCTTAAACGTCCACTGTTTTCCAAGCAGAGAAAGAGAGAGAGGGACAAGGAAGAAGAAAAGATCAACTGGAGATCAGAATTATCTCTTATAACTATGCAAATAGATCTTTCACTAAAGATGGCCGATGGGGATGATCAGGAAGAAGTGGAAGGTTCAACTGCAGGTGATGAACATGATCAACAGGAACCGAAAAACGAAGGAGGAAAGAAAGAAGAGGAAGAAACCCAAAACGGAAGGAAATCATCATCAATGGATGACATACCGCATAAGATGAATGCAGACGAGGTACAATTGATATTCTCATGTCTTGATTATCTCTCTATGCTTTGTTTTATTATGTGCGAATTCTCATCCTCATCTCTTGTACCTCTCCTTCTACCTATAACTGATCTTATATATCAAACATGGGACCAGTTATCCGCGTTGCAGACAGAAATGAATCGCATAAGAGAAGAGAACGAACTTTTAAGAGAAGTTGTGGAGAAAACTATGAATGATTATTATAATCTACAGATAAAGTTAGCCGCCATTCAAAATCACGGCCATGAGAAGGTATCATCCTACTATCATATTACCAAGATTTCTACCTAGCTATTATTCGACATTAATAATGATTCATACTTGCACCGGGCTTGAATTATCAGCAAACCGCCCTTTTGCTTGGGAAAGAAGACCATGCACCCAAAGAGCACAATCAAAACAATGATAACAACGAGAAAAAGGAGCAAACAGGTCATGGGAAGGAGATGGTGGATGCAATGGAGTTAGGGCTGTCGTTAAGATTGCAGCCTGTAGTGACTCATACGCAATTGCAGGAGAACAAAGATAAGAAAGAGGAGACGGCAAGTAACGAGAAACAGGCGAGCAAGAGTGAGTTGGTGGGTGTTACGAGCCATATGTCCCCTCCCGGAGGCAACCGGAAAGCAAGAGTTTCAGTAAGAGCTAGATGCCAAGCTCCTACAGTAAGTTAATTTAATATATGCAGTTTAATCTTCCCTCTATATATGACGATTAATTGCGTACTCCAATAATTAGCAATTTTCCCATAGTTTTAGAACTCTGTCGACTCAATTCTATTACGTACGAAACTCGGGGCTCCAAAGCTGATGAGACTTTAGAGTCATCTACATTATTATCACGTTAATAAAGGGATAAAAAGTCACACAAAATAGGCATTTGTTTATTTATTTTACAGCTTAAATATAAGGGATCAATACGAGAGTATTTAAAGTCAGTTTAGACTCATTATAATTTGATGTTATTTATGGCTTCCATTGAAATGCCATGTAAATATGGCTAGATTAAACATAAAAATCTTTAGAGTTAAAATAGGGTTCTATAACCATAAATTTTCAAAATTTGAGGCAAGCTAATTGCAGATGAACGATGGCTGCCAATGGAGAAAATACGGTCAAAAGATCTCCAAGGGAAACCCTTGCCCAAGAGCCTATTACAGGTGCACCGTGGCCCCAGGATGCCCTGTGAGGAAACAGGTAACCAAACATTACGTTCATGTGTTTCACCAAAGAAATGTTCAAGACAGGAAGGAATATTAGTTCAAGCAAACATCTTGATAATATTCAATATTCATCGTTTTCTTAGCTTGAATAGCTTTTGATCAATCGAAATTGTTCCACTAATACAAGCAGGTGCAAAGATGCCTAGAGGACATGTCAATCCTCATCACAACGTATGAGGGCACCCACAACCACCCTATGCCGGTGGGGGCTTCTACGGTGGCGTCTGCTGCTACCGCTCCCGCAGGCTTTACCCTTTTGCCTGGAGAAGATTCATCACCACAGGGCACCAATGTACTTGAGGCTTCTAGCCCATTTCCTGTACCTTTCTCTAGCCCTTATCTGAGAGGTAACATGAGCAACAACATTGCTGTTTCGCAATCTTCCCAGGCCTCTTTCCTGGGCAACATCATTGACTCAAGCAGCATTCTGGACTTGGCCCAAAGGATGCCTTGGGTAACAAATGCTAATGGATTTCCCGGTTCTAGTTCTGGAGATCAGGCAAGTAGATATAACATTTCTAACGGCTGGAGAGGACATAAGAGGGAGCGGTCGACCAGCGGTGAAGAAGAGAAATCTCTCGCAGAGAGTATGAGTGGAATTACCTCTGATCCTGACTTTACTGCGGCTGTGGCGACCGCTCTCAACTCTTTCATCAACAAAGATAAGTAGATAAGATTGCAATATATACCATTCGTGTAGGATCTGCACAATGATTTCAAAACCAAAATATTCGGTTGACAAGTTCTTCCATCAGAATTCTTCGATCTTGGGAGGTTTAGTAGCAATTTTAATTTATGGTCTCCCCTAGTTTGTGAATTTGTAGGCTCATATCTTCTCAAAAGGAGAGAGACGGCAGAGACGAAAGCAAACACGCTTAACTGGGTGTTCTCGATTCTTTCTTTTCAGTGAACAAGCTTTTAACTTTTCTTCTTCATACGAGGATGCAAAATAAGATGTCAACATACCATGATCTCATCATATGGAAAAAATAGAAGACCAATCGCATTGAACATGGCTCCGCTATCAGATTAACTGGGTGTTCTCGATTCTTTCTTTTCAGCGACAAGCTTTTAACTTTTCTTCTTAATACGAGGATGCGAAATAAGATGTCAACATACCATGATCTCATTATGTCGAAAAAATAGAAGACCAATTGCATTGAACATGGCTCCGCTATCAGATTGACAAATAATGAAACAGAAAGATTTCTTCCCATTCGCCGATCTCCAAAGAATAGAAGTGTCGTTGCCACTGGAATTGATAAGCCACGTCGAATCTGTTGGTATTTAAATGTTCTTTTTGTTAAGAGGCCCATCACCGGATAAAAAATTGTCAGATCGAAGTTAAAGTGGAGTGAGCTTTGTTCATTACCAGCCAACCTGAAGCGACTGACTCCCACCATACATAACGCACTCTGGTGGACATTACCGACCATTCCAATACAAATAAATTTATTATTTGTAGTAGCATTACCTACCTTGCAAGCTTCCATATCAAAAATCCTAGAGCAACATTTTTTTATAGAAAAAAGGTGAATGGCGTAAACTAATTTCAAGTTTGAAGTTAAAACGTGGTTGATATACAGCAGGAGATCCGGGGTTTGTATGTAAAGAGACAAGTATCAAGGTAGAAATACATGTTATTATTGCAAATGCCGCGTACATAGATTAGGTTGAATGTGCAGCAGAACAGTAAAACAGTAATAATTTTTCTCTAATGTTTTTATCTGAATATTTATTCCAATCTTGGTGGCATCCAGTGTCCTCTTCTCATACTGTCTTATACGTCTACAGTTAGATACTACAACATTCACCTTCAAGTTTTATTTTTTTGTTTCATCCAACAAAAAACCACAAGAGATGTTTTAAGTCTATCATATTGACTAAAAACCCTATGCCAGCAATAAAGACAGTTATTCTCTGTCAATGGTTCACCAATTGTCGAGAACAAAGGCCCTTAATTAACAAAATTCTGTAAAACTGAAAAGACAAATTCGCACACAATTCTTATCATTCAGCTGACTCGTTAAATCCGCTAGTTTCAATAGACTTCCGTGAGTTTCAAGTACTCAGGCATCACCTACTTAAGCGAAGTGAAAAAAACTATGAAATCACCCAAAAGGGAAAGAAACATCATGGTATCATAGCACGGACTTAATATAAGATTAAGCTTACTGATGTAATCCACATTGCCAGCAACAAATCATATTCTGTCACTTAACAAACATAGCAACCACAACAAAAAATGCTAACCACTGGAAAATGGCAGATATAACTAGAATCCTAATTTATAATTGAAATAACATGCTATACTAAACATACCATATATGAGGTTCTACTGCTCTTCACCAGGCCCTGTGCCTGCTTCAACCTTAGGAGGCTCATCCATCTGTCTGTTCCCGTCCACTTCAAGTACATCATCCATCATATAGTCTTCACCTGCAATATCTTCTACATCCTCTTCATCATCATTGGTTCTGGGAACTTTTCTGGTTTTGGGTCCATGCTCAAGTCTATGGTTTTCCAGCTCCTTATCCATGGTCTCCTGTAGATTTATCAAGTTGTTTGCTATTCTTGCATTTCTTGCATTCTTCCATCTCTCCAATTCAGACTCAACATTAGCAAGGAACTGTTCTCCAATTCGCTTCTGGCACCCCGAAAGCTCTTCTCTTCGAGCAGATTTCCATTCTTGAAAAGCCTGCAACAGATTTATTTTCATTGGTTCCCCATCGTCATCATCATGCCAGCAGAAGTGACCGAAAAAATTGAGCAGGTGATGGATCCAATTACATCATGTAAGTACATATGAGCAAATGGAAGAATAAGAACCTTTCTCGTCAACAGATGCACACAATTATTGTGTATGTGGTACATATCAAGTGAAAATATATGACATCGTTGCCTCAATATATATATATATATATGGGTGTGTGTGTGTGTGTTACTATTTCTAATGCAAGAAACACCTTTTCACATCAAAAACTCACCACATCTCTGCTCAGCACACAAAAGTAGGATATAATTATCGGTCATCATTTAGGTGATAACCAAAGTTGATTTTCATCATCATACCATCACCTTCTGCCAAATGTCGAATAATTAAGGTCAATGACATGGATCTTAGTCCATCAATCCACTCAATTATAATCCATGCCAATGCTAAAATAATAAACATACATATCTTCTCACATGGATCCTTAACTTTGTATATTTTCAAAAATATTGGAACTAGAAAATCATTTCTTGCATCTCACATATATCAACAAGTAGTAGCTATAACGGCCTAGTTAAGTCAAAACAATAAATAACACACTAACATCATCCACTAACTAATACCTGTTCTTTCTTCTGCTCAATCACAACTGGGTCTTCTTCCAAACGTTTCACTGGTAAGTAAAAAATTTGAGGCCCTGCCTTCGTCCTGAAACAGTCATAAACGAAAGCACTAATTAGATGTGAATCTCAATTACCATATGATAACCGTCAAGGCAACAAGGCTCTGCTGTCTTCAGAATCCAACTCCATTCACTTGAACAGAAACTTATCTTGTCGCTACAAAATTGTCAATATGGATACTTGGACCAGAAATAAAAATAACCTGCAAAATGGGTAAGAGAGGCTGGTTATGCAAAAACACAGCCAGAAGTCAAACATAACTTGAGAAGACAACATTGCAATACATCGTTAAAGCATGGCTAAGTGATTAGATGACACTTACCTTAGGAAATTGCTAAGCTTTTTATGATGCTCACTCCACTGAAGAAAAAGCAATTCCAACCGTTTCTCTTCTGCCTTAGCAGCAACTCGAGCTCGAAGTGTCTATCCACCCAAAAGACATAGAATATGATAAAAAAACAAAGACTTTGAAAAGTTCAACCTGGAGATGATGCCACGAGAAACAAATTAGAACGACCATTGTAACCTACCAAATCACGTCGTCGTTTTTCAGCAATTTGTTCACGCTCTTGCTGCCTCAATCTTTCACTTTCCTCACGAGCCCTCTGTTCTGCCTGCAAGTAGAGAAGGTATCACTTATCAACTGTAACTGCACGAATTCTATGAAAACTACATGATCATGAAGCACATCACCACTATTCACATTTGGTATAGAGCTGCCACCTTTCACCTTCAAGGAAAAGTGGGAACACAAATATATCTTTGCTAGAGAACCCAGTTTTTGCATGGTCACTCTTCACATAGGTACACGATGACAGGCTTCTCACTTCTAGGTCAAAATACCATTAAGTAATAACGTCACCCATATTTCGAACTGCACCTTAATGTAAGGAGTTCATGTTGAGTCTAACCAACAAAACTTCTATCCATAGTTATTGAAATTTTTTTCATACATCATGTGATAAAGAAGTCCTACATAAAGATGGAAATGAGTCAAACGCAAAATACTTGGTTTCTGTTCTAAGTTTTAAACGACCAAATAAACCACCTAAGCCAAGAAAGAAAATCCGACAAAAAAATCAAGTATTTGTGTTTTTTGAAACACAATAAACCTGTTTTCTCCTTGCAATATGCTGTGCTATCTGGCAGTGATACAAGAACTTTTGTGTAGCTGCCTAAATCTTAATGCTTGGACTTTTTTTCAGAAGGATAGATTCATAAATTGACAAAGCTTATTGTTACCTCAATTCATTCTTTGCAATAAATTTAACATCAAAAAATGGATTTTAACAAAGAAATCCGTTTTCCTTAGATGAACATTAGCACCTTGATATTGAGAAAGAAAATTCAAAATGAAACAAAAGCTTTGTACTCAGTGATTCAAGTAAAAATCGTGCACTGACAAAAAAATCTAATTACCATACCTTTTTAAAGAATCAGATCTGCGCATGAAGGCCTCTGATGACGACAAATTCTGATCTTCTTGACGAAATTTCTTAAAAACAAGAGAAAAATATGCTTAAAATTTTATGTTAAAACATTTCGAAATAAACCATGAATATTGCTACCAACTGTTAATAATAAGATTTACAAATAGTCTACTGGGAAAAAATGCAGTTAATTGATACCAAATTCAGGTAAAGATCATTGTTACCTAACAAAACAACAGCTCATTCTAATAAAATCAATTAATTATAAGCCTCATCCGTCACTTGATAAATGGCTTATTTTACAGGCAATACATTCGCTGCTACGCGCTAAGTTAAATAATGAGAACTTGTTGATTTCATTTAAAATCTTTTTAAAGGCTTCCAGGCCCCACCTAGCTAAGCAAGAAGCGAGTACCACAGTTCGTATGTAACTAGCATGATGATAACAAAAAAATATGGCACCTCCAATGTCCCAAGAAGCTGTCCCAACATCCTCCTATTTCTCTTGACCAAGCTTGGATCTTCATTCTTTGGAAGAACCCTTGGCACAGGTTCACTTGCTGGAATATCAAAGTCCTTGTACCAAAAAAACAAGGATATATAATCGAAACAAATGAACTAAATTTATCATGCATAAAAAAAGCACCACCATTTCCCTTTGGGCACACAAAAATACGAACCATAGCTCTGCGCCCTTGCTGATTACTCTCATGTCTACGCTCTCCAAAAAATGAGTTCACAGGCTTTCTCTCTGTCTCAATTCCTGTTGCAGGCCCGGCGACTGTCCCCACTTCCATTCTCGCTTCCTTTTCACCACCCTCTTCTGCAATCTCCCCATCCACAACCTTCCCCAAATTCACACACCACCACACACATTAGCCAAGACATACGTACAAACAGAAAAATTTGACCTACTTATAAACAATAAAATCAAATTCATTACCCGAACAACAGCAGATGACAGTCGCTTCTTCAGAGGCGGCTGGTCCTCCGAATCGACCGGCCCCGCCTAATCACAACATGCACCAAAAAACAAACAAAGCTAACAAAAGAGAAACAAAAATACCAAAAAAAATGCAACAAAGCTTCGGGGGATAGAAGAATTACGGGGCGAACAAGTCCCCTCTGTCGGGGGCCGATTCCCCGCCCGCCATTAACCGCCAATCCACCGCGACGGAGACCCCTGGGATCCCGAAGCCGCTCGGTGATCTGTTCAAACAGCAGTGTCGTAAGATTCAATCGAACATACCATCGAAGTATAGAGTATGAACAGGGTAAGGAGAAGAGGAACACCTCGCGCTGCTGGCGGCGGAGCTCCTCGATTTCCTTGCCCAGCTCTTCGGCCGTCTTCTCGACCGTCTTCTCCGCCGCCGCCGCTGTCTCCATGGCCGACTCCGGCGAAGGAAACCTCGCCACCGCCGCTGCCAAAACCCCACTCTTCTACGACGGGGTTTTGTCTCACTACTCCAAGCGGGTACGAGTCGGACCCTGGAATCATACGGAAACGGACAATAGGAATAGAGCGCGACCGATGTCGTGTTTCGTAATTATCGGTCAGGGATTTTGTTTTGCATCTCGATCTTGTTTCGAGTTTGGACACCGGACGATGCTCCAAATTTGGGTTTCAATTGATTTTGGACATATAATAATAATAATAATAATAAATAATAATAATAATAATAATAATAATAATAATAATAATATATTAAGATACAAATAATTATAAATTAATTTAGTATCATAAAATATAAATTATAAGAAAGAAACGAGGGAAACAGGACGAAATTAAAGATAATAAGCAAGATTGAAGCCTGGAAGGATAAATCAAGAACAAAGGAGAGAAATTAAGATAAGAACTTTTAGATTCCACTCCTTCCGAATACAAAGATGACTCTGACAGTTTCTACCACACCCCATAACTACTACACACCTCATGGCAACTAACTCATTAAAATAAGATAATAAATTATCTTTGTGACTAAAGTTATTAAATGACTGCTCAAGTTGAACTCACCTTATATTTAAATTCAACTTGAATAGTTTGAAGTTCGCTTGAAATTAATTCGAAATCGAACGAGTTTTAACACATATGCTCGAAATTAACTCGAATATTTTTTATATTATTTGAGTTCAACAAGAGCTCGAATACACTTAAACTGTTTAATTTTTAATAGCTCAAAACTAGTTCGATTTTATGGTTGAAAGTAACTCACGAGTTGGCTCGCTTAATTAATAGCCCTATTTATGATTTTCTTGTTTGATCTTTTCTTAGAGTAGAGGAAATTATTAATAATAAAAACATAGGGGTTGCGGAAAGGCTATCTAGGCCCGAGCTCAAATACCATATAACACTCCCAATTGAGCTATGATTTCATTTTATTATTTTATTGTATATAAATAAATATAATTAGTTATAATTAAACTTATTAATATATATATATATAAAGATTATCTTAGTCGGGGGCGGCTAATGTTTGTCTCAAACTTTAATCTATATCGTTCGACAACTCAAATTTGATAAAAAACAAAAAATAAAATGCAAAACACCCCCACCACCACCATCTTTTAATACGTAGTCGATAATAATATTTATTTGTGATTTTAAATATATTTTGAGTATGCAAATGATATTATGTATAATATTATATTATATTAACGAGTCAAATTTGACTTATAATCAAGTCGAGTCAAGTTTCGAGTTGAGTTGAACGCTGCCTTGCTCAAACTCAACTCGTGAGATTCGAATTTGAGTCAAGTTTGACCTCGAGTATTTAAATATTGAATTTTAAGTTAAATTGAGCCGAGCCGAATGCTAAATGCTCACAAACCCACTTGTTTAATTAGCAGCCCTAATTACAACCAACGCACGCATCATAATCATTAAAAAAACTTGGGATAAAAATTCAAGTACATTTAAAACTTAGGACAACCATTTTCTTTTGTTTTGTTTGTTGAATGGATTGAATTGTATTTTGAACCGAATCAAACGGACTAGTATTTTGAACTAAATCAAACTGGATCCAGTGGATTTGGACTCGAATTTGGATTCACATTGGAAAGTTCGCATTTTAGATTAAATATGTAAAAGCAAGAAATAGATAGGGTATATAATATTCAAATTCTGACTAAATATAAATGCATCTCCTACTTGGACCATTCTCACTTAGCGTTAAGTGTGCCTAAATATCCAGATTTTAGTTTAATTCAGTGTCGTCATCAACTTCATGAATCTCATGAAACATGTTAATATTTTCTTAATTTTATTTATAGAAGAGGTTATTCAAGTTAATTATTTCCAGTAGATATAATTAAAAAAAGAACAACTTCAACTTACACAATCATGAATTAGGATTTAGGACTTAGGATGTAGATTAGTAAGCGCCATAATATCTTCATTAATCAACATATTAGCCGAAGAAACATAATGCTTAGACTACATGCCAGCTTCAAATTACCAAATATTGAGAACCCTCGTAGGAAAAAAACCACCTGCCAACTGGGCGTTACATTTAAACCTCATATATGCTTTTATTTCTTAAGATCGCGGGGTCACACAACAGACGGGCCCAATTTCATCATCCAGCACAAATACCTCTAACCAGATTCACGGGCACACAAAACTCGCAGACAAAATATTTGACTTTTAGAACCCACATTCACCCAACAGAAACTTGTCTCGGCACAATTAATGGGGCAGCCAATATAAGTTACAGGCAGCAAGATCTTTTGATGGTTAAAAAGCCACTGGGCACCATTCTTGACCTTTCAGCATTTTATTGTTTTACTCTGAATGAGATGTCCAGTACATGAGACCACTGCAAGCATAAATATATAAATAATATGAATAATGGAGAAATAGATACTCAGTAGGCTGAAATGTAATAATAAACCAGAGACCCTTTAAAATAGCATCCATAATCCGGCTAATGCCAACGTAAATGAGATCGCATAGATTCTGTATAAGCTTACAAAGTGTTCCACAGACAGACGTGATTCAAAATGTCGCGGGCAAAAACATCAGTGATAGAGAGCAAGTTAGGAAATAAAGATAAAAATGGGAAGGTCATAAAGATAAAAATGGGAAGGTCAGAATCCGCACTGAAAAAGAAGGGAATAAAGATCGCAATCCATGGCAAACAAAGAAAGAAGGTTCCCATCAGAACCAAAGCTAAATTCCCAATCAACATTGACCTCATGGTCTACAACGAAGAATTTATACGCTCAAACAAATTCAATAAACAAGGGAAAGAACCAAGCAAAAGACCCGAAAAATACTGAAAACTGACTCCATACGACGTTGGAAATAAGCTCTAACAGATGAATCTTAAATCAACACGCTTCCCTTATTTTAATCACTATTCTTCATAAGGATACACTACTAATATCCTTGGTAATTATAATTTGTCTTACATGAAAAAAATTGATTATTAATACAGAAAGAACTTGAAGCATGATTATCAATAATGATGAAATACCTGATTAACACAAAAACGCACTGCAACACACCAGCTGTTCCTGTCCATGCTGAAGGGCCTTTTGAGGTTAGAGCATCTTGAATCAGTAAACCGACAGAAGCTGCTAGTGAAACAAAAGATACCACGTACGCAATAAACAACCAGAGCTTTAACCTACAATTCCAGAAGCCAGATAATAATACAATTATCAATATCTGTTTCTCATTGGACCACAAACTACAAACAATGATGATGCAGTGAAGAGAAAGTTGGATCCTGTTTGGACAAGCCTACAGGATTGGAATAGTACTTGGTTAAGGAGATTTTTAAGGAACATACTAGTACCCGACTTCTTATCTGCGGTAGGAGTCATAGGGCTTTCAATAATAAAAGTTTTATCTGACTAAGGTCTAGAGCACTTTATTTCCAGACATATTCATCTCCAAATAGAGCTAGTAAGAAACTCCTTTTATTTGCAATTTCATCATGCCTTCTATCCTTATTGAACTACTGCTAGAATTAGATTGATGAATCAAATCACAACTCTACACCATCTTTAACCTTGACGATAGTGTTTCCTTGACCACCAATTTTCTGATTGGCATCATCACCTGTCACAAACAGCTCTCCACAGTCTTATACAACCAATTTTGATACACACAAATAAAACTCACTCTCCACTGTTCCACTATTCTCGTTTCAGTTGAATGCAAACAATCAGGGCCAGCCAACTTCCAGTGTCCTCAAAACTCATGCTGCCTCAACCAAACCACCTACCTCAACCCACAATCCCATTTCCACCATCTCTGGGTCTGGAAACCAACAGGTGCGCTCATTAAGTTTCGGTAATCATTATAGCTTTGTTTACCACTGCCCTCCATCAACACTTTTTTCAAGGCAAGAATTTTCATTATAGATATAGGAACTTTATTTCGAGTCTATAGTTTCCGATCATAATCCAGTCCCAAGCCCAAATAAAGGAGGTGGGTTAGCGTCGGCTTCAATATCTGGCCATCAAATCTTTGACATTTGTAACCACATGAATCCTAGGTTAGAATCCATGTTTCTGACCTCCTTTGGGAATAAGGTGGAAGAAACAGAGGTTTCCTATCAAATGCAGGAAAGTATCTATTTCAGAATGTTAAAAGGTCTATTTCAAAATATAAAAAGGAGGCCTAGACTTCATCCTGTAAGCAAGTTTCCTACTTATACATAAAAAATAAAAATCATCGCAATTATCACCTTTATCCTTTTGATCTCGTTTCTCTTTCTTCCTATCCTTATTCAGTTATTCCTTATCATCGAAGTATTAATAGAATTGGGTAGAAATTTGAAAGTCCCACCCCTCTGCACATTATTTCAACCTGAATTACGTTCTAGTGTCTAACCTTCCCTTCTCCGTTTCCTGCACTACACTTCGCCAAATTGCAAGCTTCCTTCCTAGAAATAGATTTTCTGGCAAATGAAAGTTTGTTTTTCCATTTCCATGCCTCATCAAGAGGGCAGAAAACAAGATCAAGCAAGGGCGGCCATCAACCTTTCGACTATATTATTACCATATTGCATGAATAGGTCCATAGTAAGCCAAAAATAATAATCCCACCCCTTCGTTATGCACGCTGATCTTTTTACAACCTACTCCCTCCCCTCAATGCCCACATGGTCGGATACTTATTCAGGCATATGTTCATGCTAACTTTTCATTAGTAATTCTAATAAAGCCATTAAGTCATACAAATGAACATTCAGTAATTAAGCATCATCCACTGAATTTCGATATTAGTAATTGTAATAAACGCCGTCGGCAAGAGAATTTCCTATGGCCGAACTTTCGGTTTCAGCAAAACCATTGCAGAGCACCCACTTGAGCAACCACAAATCGCAAAATCATAAAAATTTATGACAACCAAAACCTCACCTCCATTCGCCGTCATCGTAAGGCGAATAATCAATATCTTCCTTTCTTACACAATTGAACATCAACGCCGCAAGCGATGCAAAAATTCCTGCAAAAATAAAGAAAAACATAAAAATCAAAACACATGCAAATACAATCATCCCCGACTTTTTCCCAAAAACAAAACAAAAACCCTAATTTCAGCTCAAAAAAAAAAACGCAATGGCCGAATCGTAGAGTCAATAATGAAACGGGAACGAACCAGGAAGGTAGTGAAGGAAGGAGACCTTGACGGCGCTGCAGACGACGGCGTCGACCCAAAACCACCAGCCGGCACCGAAAACGGCGCCCGCGATGCCGGGACCGAAGATCGCCCACATCTCCGTCAACTCCATCACCGGCGCACGAAGAGAACTTCTAGAATGAAAAAAGAACGATGCCGGGATAGAAATCGATGGATGGGGCGAAGTTGGGGAAGACGAGGTGCTGCCGTGCTACTGCTTATCAGCGCCAGGTACGGTTTTTCTGCCCATATTACGAATCTTTTGTTCGGGGGAACAAAGAGGAATTTACGATTAAAGGATAGATGTACCATTTTCACGATTTAAGGATGCCTTATACGTTATTTACGATTCAACGGTCTTTTTCCTAATGACTTAACTACCCATAATTTGGTGGATTAGATAAAAAAAAAAATTAATGGGCGGGAGGTTGGGGCAGTCAGGCTGCCCTCACCGCTTGGCCGACGACATCTGGCCGGCCTGTCACTTGGCCTAGTGCGGTTGGCTAGCCAAAGCCACCGAACAACCAAATCTGGCCGCCTTGGCTAGGCCTAAGTG
>JAURVB010010687.1:0-21004 GCA_033002965.1 Piper betle
GTATATAGATAGAGTATGAAAATAGGGCAGTGTGACCTCTAGATGGGATGGTGACAATAGTCAGATTGATCACTAAGCATGACGGCAGTTGTATGAGTTTTATTAGCCAAGGTATATATATGAGATGATTAGTGAATGGTTAGGCATGCAGTGTGACCTGAAGTATAGCAGAGTTGTACAACTCATATTATAATTTTGGCATAGATGATGGGTTCAGTGAGGGATCATCCTTCAAAGAGGCAATATTATTCGTGTGCTATACCTGCACAATTAACTGCTTACCATGGGCGATAAGATTTAGCCATTACCCTAAGTATAGGAGGTACCTTCGTGGTACAGTTTACACCTTGTAGTACAGGTAGTGAATGGCAGACTAGGAGGAGACAACTTCACCCAAGCTTGGGAATGACGCAAACAAGGATTTCAGTCAGACCAAATCATGTTAACCATATAGAGGGACACCAGTGTATGCTTATCTTGACTTATAACTTTGCTTGAGAGTCTACCACAGCGGTAGTAGTCATCTGAGCCAAGATTAGTGCTACAAATCTGTACAGAATGGCAGGTCACACACCACTAAAGAACGGATGAGACACGTGATAAATCTCACTATAAGTCCTCGTAGACTCGAGGAGAGATAGTGGTTCTTTGGGTTATTGAACCCATCAGTTTAGAAGTGTGTGACTAGTACAATATCAAGAAGCACATGCATACTGTTAGTTGATTAAATTGGAGCCACTTAGGAGCCGTCTCTTAGTCTTGTTGTTGATTGGCTGTTCCATAGGCTGGCCACCTATGGCGTTGTCCAACCATGATAATCTTAGAGGCATGTCCATGGACCTAACCATATTTGTGAGTCACCTGGTATCCTATACAGAGTGTCATTACCCACTGTGACTCAAATAGACATCCTTACACCACCACAGATAGAGACATGATGTCAGGC
Organism: Piper betle; assembly: GCA_033002965.1. Taxonomy (NCBI): domain Eukaryota; kingdom Viridiplantae; phylum Streptophyta; class Magnoliopsida; order Piperales; family Piperaceae; genus Piper; species Piper betle. The sequence goes on from JAURVB010010687.1 coordinate 947, forward strand.
TATGTGAGAATGAGATACCTCCCAATTAGAGTACTAAAGCAGTGTGACTATTTTTCCATTAGAGACCTAGTCTCTTTTCATGTGACTAAAAATGTCTGATGGAGCCGAGCCTCTACCCGAGTATTTTCGTACTCACCCTTCTAGGTATATCAGTCCTACCCTTAGCTTACCATATGGTTGAGATGAGTAGACATTGACCAACACACGTGCAACAAACCAGTTAGCTATGACTAGGTGAGTAGTCTAGTTCTTCTGACAGGGACACTTGAGTGTATCACATAGACTAGCGACATGGAGCCATATAGCTCATTAGGATTTACTTTTATTTGGTAGTAGAGTCCACCATATGCTAGCAGGGCTTATAGGACACCCTAGTATAGCCGTAGGATTTGTAACGACCCGCCCTAACCGGCCCGAGTGTTACTTAAAAAGTTAAATGTTGTAAACATACTATTCATGAATATGAATCATACAATGGTAAATCAGTGTAGAAAATTTATAAATCATAAAAACAAAACATGTACTGATAGCATATAAAATAAATTAACTCAAAGCCCCATAGTCTCTAATCGTTTCCTATAGCAACATATATAACACAAGAAAAATAAAAAGAAGTCCAATTTATTATCAATTCACAACACCTTAGGTTGGTAAAAGAACCACCAACCACACTCTTAATCCTCAGTCCAATGCTACTTACATGCGTGGCAATTCCGTGTTAGTGATGAAACCACTAAGCCACATAATTAAATGAAACAATTCAATATGATCCCTATTATCATTTCACGAGTCTTTTAGTAATTATAAGCCTATGCTAAGATCTTAATATGCTGGGTGGGGTGGCCACCCCATCCAGCTACCATCCCATGCATGCGAACACACGCTACGTATCTCACGGCTTGTAGTTACCGATTTTAAAAATTGACTCACCCTCTCGATATCACAAGTGCATAATGAGCCATCTTGCGCCACTGCGTCCTGTCACCCCGTTCGGCATGGGGGCAGGAATTCAATATTTCAGGGGTGCTGCCTAGTGTCGAATTGAGTCAACCTAGTTGCGTTCAAGGCCTGGTGGTCAGTTATGAACTCCAGTAGACCAAGACTCCCACATAGTAATTTTAAAGGGTGCAGCCCCGTGTCAGACTAAGTAAATTACTTGAACCCAGTTGCACTCAGTGCATGGTGGTCAAATCTAGGCTCAAGCCGACCAGGGCTGCCAAAAAGGGAAAATACAACATTTCAAATAATTATATGAACTTGGACAGTTCGTAAGTGAACCTGCAACTGTGACCAATGATCCTAATCTGAACGAGAACATAAAATTATACATAAGTTTAATTTTATTCGAGTAGAAATGCATGCAACTACATGACTAATTATATATATATATCATTATCAAAATTTGACAACATAAAGCATGGACCATTCAACAATATTAAATATTAAATTATTCATGCAACATAATCATTTAAGTCCTACTTTACATTTTCAATTAATTATCTAAATCATGATTCACACTTCACTAATGATAAATTAATTATTAACTTATAAACAAGTATTCATGTATTTAATTACTATTATTAGTATATTTTCCTTTGAGATGATAATTACTTAACCAAGATCTTGACGACTTTAATTTACGGTTTTAATCTTTAATCATTATTATTGTTATTAGTAATTTATTTAATTAAGTCATTCAATTAAATTATTTAAAATGATTTGTATTATTCTAATTTAAAGATATTACTAATACAATTATTTTAAATTATTCAACTCAATAAAGGTTCAAACTTTATTTATTTTCATTATGTTATTTAGGTTTAACGCTTGTGATTTTTTCATGATTATAATTTAATAACCAAATTTCTACCTTACTCACTCATTATTAAAATAATCACTTTATTTAACTAGTATTAAATTTAATATGGTAAAGGTGAAATCTTTATTTTGTTAATCACTTATAACCATCTGATTTAAAATAAATCGCTTGTACTACACCGATTATTTATCGACCGTTTATCATTACTGTACTTATATTACTCACGGCGATTTTGTACAATAATTAATTAGTTTAGCAACTTTAACCCATAACCCTTTAGAATAATTATTTTTAAAGATTTATTACGAGTTAGTATTATTTGTAGATTTGCTATCCTCTACTTCCCTATCATTCTTCTCTTCTCCTACCTTCATCTTTGGCACCAAAACAAGATCATGGCCTTCTTCACCAACCCAATTGAACAACCATTTGTAAAGACTGTGAACAAATAAAATAAAATAAAATATTTGACTCGGTCTAGAAAGAATCGAATGTTGAATTATTGTTAGCGTTCCAAGTTGAGGAGTTTGTGTACCAAAAGACATCTCCTAGGAAGGGGGTGATCAGGTTTAGAACATCAGGGAAGTTGAAGCCAAGATTCATAGGACCATTCCCCCAATCCTGGATCGAGTTGGAAATTGTGCACATAGACTAGCACTACCACCAAGCCTAGTTGGAGTACACAATGTTTTCCATGTGTTAATGCTAAATAAATATGTACGAGATGAAGATCATATAATCATAAATTTTGAAGACTTAGAGCTACAATCAAATTTAAGCTACGAGGAAAAGTTGATTCGCATCCTGGTAAGAGAAATAAAGACACTCATGAACAAGGAAATTCCTTTGGTAAAAGTATTGTGGAAAAATCAAGGGTCAGAGGAAGCTACATGGGAGACTGAACAAGAAATGGCAAGGAAATACCCTAGCCTATTCGTGGCATAACATTCTTATAATTGTAGCAGGAACCTATTCCGAAGATAAAATTAGTCATGACTATTCTGTTGCCCGTTATGACATTTCAGGGATGAAATGATATTTTATTCTCTACCCAGTTACACGATTAAATGAAATATGGGTGTGGTATGTTTTCACATACCCTATCCATCATTTTTATTTCATATTTTGTGAGGGGAAGTCATCTTCACCTTATTCTATCATTTCCTTCTCCTCTACCAGAGTTGGCTTCTTCATCCTTGCTTGGGTATTGTTCCAATCTCCCTATTCTTAATTTTCATGCATGCATATTTTAATTTGATATATGCTTGATAATCGTGAGGATTAAAGTATAAAATCAACAAGAAAGAAACTAAACTAAACTGAAATGGCCGACGAGTTCTCAAGGTTGGCAAGATAGTAAATCGCAGGCAAGCTTCATCGGGAATCAGAGGCGACGGTCTTTCTAACATCGGAAGATGATCCTACTCTCTTCGTCGATTAGTCTATGGCCGATCTCACTTGTGTGGATGCCGGCCAGGGGTAGTAAATGGCAAAAGCAGAGGCGACGGCGATGGGTGAAGAAATCCGGTCGTCCTGGATGCTGATGGGTTCCAATCTGGCCGGGAAGTTCAATAGAGGGTCGAGGGTGTCGAGGCGACCACCTAATTGAGGCAACAATGCTCGCTGGCTGTGGAATTGGTGACGCGAACACGTCGCTGGGCGTGGCAATGCCAGCATCACGGCAGCTGGATGGCGGTTGTGGTCGACTAGGGTGACACTACAACGGCACGGTGAGGCTAGGCGGCGATGATTGACGGCGACCGGAGGCGATCGCTGGTGGCAGCTGGAGTCGGGAGTAGAGGATGGCGTGAGGGAAGAAGAAGAAGAAGAATTCCTTGGGTGGCAAACTTGTAAATGACACCTAACTCGACACCGGCTTTGGTTAAAATTAATACTAACTCATAATAAATCTTTAAATATAATTATTCTAATCGGTTACGCATTAAAGTTGGTACACTAATTAATTATTGTAGGAAATCACCATGATGAATAAAAATACAGTAATTATAAACTGTCGATAATTAATCGGTGTATTACAAGCAATTAATTTAAATCATATGATTATAACTAATCAATAAAATAAAGATTTTACCTTTATCATATTAAATTTAATATTAGGTAAATAAAGTGATTATGTTAATAACGAGTCAGTAAGGTAGAAAATAGGTTATTAAACTATAATCGCCTAAAAATCACAAGCGTTCGACCTAAATAACATAATGAAAATAAATACGGTTTGAACCTTCATTGAGTTGAATAATTTAAATTAATTGTATTAGTAATATCTTTAAATTAGGATAATACAAATTATTTTAAAAAATTTAATTGAATGACTTAATCAATTAAATTGCTATGAATAATGATAGCGATTAAAAATTATAACCGAAGGAAAATATACTAATAATAGTAATTAAATATTTGTTTATAAGTTAATAATTATTTAATCATTTGTTAAGTGTTAATTATGATTTAAATAACTAATTTAAAATGTAAAGTAGGACTTAAATGATTACGTCACACGGATAATTTAATTTTTAATATTGTTGAATTTTAATCATGATATCTATCAGTTATATAATTGCATGTATTTCTACTCAAATAAAATTATACTTACATATAATTTTATTTTATCGTTCAGATTAGGATCCTTGGTCACAGTTGCAGGTTTACTTACAAATTATCCAGGTCTGTATAATTATTTGAAATGTTATATTTTCCCTTGTTGGTAGCTCTGGTTGGCGTGAGGCTAGATTCGACCACCATGCACTGAGTGCAACCGAGGTCGAGGAATTAACTCAGTGTGATACGGGGCCGCACCCTTAAAATTACTATGTGGGAGGCTTGGTCGACTTGAGTATCTGATCACCATGCGCTAGATCGCAACAGAGGTCGACTCAATTCGGCACAAGGCAACACCCCTGAAAGATTAAACACCTGCCCCCTGCCAAAAGGGGTGACAGAGGTGCAATGGCGCAAGAAGGCTCATTATGCACTTGTGATACCGAGAGGGTGAGTCAATGGCAAATATCAGTAACTACAGGCCGCGGGTCACATAGCGTGTGTGCGAATGGATGGGATGGTAGTTGGATAGGGTGTCCACCCTTCCCAGCATATTAAGAGCTCAGCATAGGCCCATAACAACTAAAAGTCTCTTGAAATGATAATTGAAATTATATTGACTTGTTTCATTTAATTATGCAGCTTAGTGGTTTAATCACTAATGCAGAATTGCCTCCGCAGGTGAGCAGCTTTGGACTGAGGACTAAAAGTGTGTTGGTAAATCTTTTACCAACCTAGGTTTGGGGAATTGATAATAAATTGGACTTCCTTTTTATTCTCTTGTGTTATAATTGTGGTTATGGAAACGGTTCGAGACTGAGATGGTTATTTTATATATTGTCATATGCTAGTAGAACATGTTTTCTTTTTATGCGTTATAAATTCTAGACTTATTTGTAGTGTTAAATTCTTGTTCTTGAATGTTATTGTTACATCAATTATATTTTTAGGTAACACCCAATCCAGTTCGGGCGGGTCGTTACAGGTGGTATCAGAGCCCAGTTTCCCACAAGCTCACACTTTATGACTCGAGTACCTTGTTGAAAAGTCCAGTACTTATCTTTTTCCAATGTTTTATGTTATTAATTAACAAATTCATTCACTAATAAATCCTATGTCATAACTAAAAGAGTACATATTAATGAACCATGATGGGAAAAATTTTCGACATTTCAGATCACAAGCACTCGTAGGTAGTCAAACCGATCTACTCGGTCAAATTTGAACACTGAGAATGTTTTAGCTCAGATCGTGACGGTCATACAGGTACTAACGCAAGCTTCAAAAATACAAATTCTGTGGTTCAGAATATTGTTCAGCGGTTACCGAGAGTGGTAGCAGGGAATGGAGCCTCAAACTCAGCAGCGGGTCTCAGAATCACCTTAGACGGTGGTCAGGGAAATGCCCAAGGGCAGGCCGGGTTAGCTGATCTGAGCGAGCGAGGGAGCGTCCAAACCCAATGCCACCAAAAGTCCGACAAGCGCTGCCAGATGTTGATGATAGTGACCGTTACACTGTGGAAAAGTTCAGGAAGAATGGAGCTGTGGTATTTATTGGAGGGGCAGATCCAATAAAAGTGGAGAGCTTGTTAGACATTACAGAAAAAGGTTTTAGGGCTCTATCTGTACCCCACTGCCATCAAGTGAGGTTGGCAACATGCATGCTTCAGGAGGAAGCATCTTACTAGTGGAAATCCATGGAAAAACCACATTCCATCGGCGTCGAGTTGTTTGGTGAGGGTTGTAAAGTCTTTTGGCAAACTTAGTTGAGTCTGAGTCAAAAACCCAAAGAGTTGTCCATGATTCCTGTGGTAGCAGAGTTTCTCGATGTATTCACCAATGACCTAGCACCTAGGTAACACCGATTTTCTAAAGCACCATACCGCATGGCTCCAGCAGAACTCAAGGAGTTAAAGAGTCAACTAGAAGAGTTGTTGCAGGTAGGTTTCATTAGACCAAGTACTTCACCCTGGGGAGCCCCTGTTCTTTTTGTGAAGAAGAAAGATGGATCACTTCGGCTGTGAATTGACTATCGACAACTAAATCAAATGATAGTCAAGAATCAGTACCCCTTACTGAGGATTGATGAATTGTTTGATCAGCTAAAAATAGTCGAAGTATTTTCTAAGATAGACTTCCAATCTGGTTATCACCAATAGTGAGTAAAGGAGTCAGACATACTATCCATATTGCATTAGTCTAACAAATGCACCAGCGGCCATTATGTCACTCATGAACATATTATTTCACGCATACTTGCACACGTTTATTATCATGTTTGTGGACGACATTTTGGTCTATTCAAATAATGAAGAAGAGCATGTGAAGCACCTGTCCATTTCTCTTCAAGTTCTAAAGAACACCAACTGTTCACCAATTTCTTAAAGCGTGACTTCTTGTTGAAGGAGGTAAACTCCTTGGTCATATTATCTCAAAGGCTGGAGTTGCAGTGGATCCATCAAAAGTGAAAGCAATCACTGATTGGCCACAACCCAAGTCAGTCACTAACATCAGAAGTTTCCATGGTTTAGCGGGTTAATACAGGAAATTCAATAAAGAATTCTCCTTAGTAGCATCGCCAATGACCAAACTCACAAGGAAGGGAGTCAAGTTCGAATGGAGTAGTAAGTGTCAAGAGAGTTTCCAGCCTCTGATGAAGAGTCTAACAACTACACTAGTCTTGACACAGCCAAATGGTAATGAAAGATTCGTAGTCTTTAGTGATGCGTCCCTGTTGCATTTAGGATGTGTTCTTATGCAGGGAGGTAAAGTGGTGGCCTATGCCTCTCGTCAATTGAAGAATCATGAGCAAAATTATGGAGCCCATGACTTGGAACTGGCAGCATTGGTGTTTGCACTAAAGATTTGGAGACACTACTTGTATGGAGCCCAGAATGACCAAAGTTTAAAGTGTATCTTAACCCAGAATGACCTTAAGCTCCGATAGAGGCAGTGGATCGAATATTTGAAGGACTATGTGTAATGACCCGGGCATTTGTCACAACATTGTGGGCCTAGCTGGCCAAGTGTTACTCACAATTTAGCAAATATGTCTAACATTTTTTTTAACAAAAACATATATACAGATCCCACAGTCTTAGACCGTTTCAAAGTAGCCACACTTATTTCTCAAATAAATAATAAAAGGAGTCCTCATATTTATTTTGGTCCATGCCCTGGTTGTCAATCACCTACTTTCGTATCTACACACCTGCAAAAGCAATTCCGCGTTAGTGATTACCTCACTAAATAGTATAATAGATAAAACAAATCAAGTACATTCCACTATTTCCTTATGTTTATTTTAATATGCGGTGGAGCGATTCTGCTATACTCCAAAACAATGCGGAGGAGGTATCCAGTGTGATCTGCACACCCCGGCCGTAGCCCTTTTGTGGGGAGGCTACCACTACCGTCTCTAGTGCCAGTGCCTCGCACACCCCGACCGTAGCCTTTTTGTGGGGAAGCTATCACTGCACTCGGGTGATTGGTACGCCCCGTTTGTGGGGAAGCTCTCACTACCAATTCTAGTGCTAGTGCCTTGCACACCTCGGACGTAGCCTTTTTATGGGGAGGCTATCACTGCACTAAGGTGAATGCTATGCCCCGTTTGTGGGGAAGCTCTCAATGCCAACTCTAGTGCCAGTGCCTCACAAACCCCGGCCGTAGCCTTTTTATGGGGAGGCTATCACTGCACTCAACTGAATGCTATGCCCCGTTTGTGGGAAGCTCTCACTGCCAACTCTCATGCTAGTGCCTCACACACCCCGGCCATAGCCTTTTTATAGGGAGACTATCACTGCACTCTAGTGCGATGGAGGAATCGCTGTGCCTTGCTCACCCCGGCTGTAGCCTTTTTATGGGGCGGCTATCACTACTCCAAAACAATGTTGATGCATTACACAATTTACGCACATAATACGACCCTGTATCGGACTGAGTCAATTCTTTGACCCCGGTTGCACTCGGTGCATGGTGGTCGAATCTGGGCTCAGGCCGACCTAGGCTACCAACAAGGAAAGTACAATGTTCTACCTATTATACGTACCTGACTTGTGATTTCGTCTGACTGTGACCCGTGAACCCTAATCTGAATGAGGGCATAAAATTATACATTAGTATGATTTTATTTTGCATGAACCTACACGCAACTTACATGACTAATATACTATCAATTTTAAATGATGTAATTAGTTCATGTTAATCTTCATTCCTTATTAAATTTTCAGCAATTATAATGATAATTAATTATTAATTATCCCCATCCAAATCCCCATTATCTAATTGATAATTTAATTATTAACATGTCCATTTACAAAATAACTAAGCAATCGACAAGAACCCCATGCATAAGACGTTGGAGATCTAGCAACTTGGTAGGGCGTCTTCAACAAACCTTGCATGCAAGAATCCTAATGGAAACAAATAAGATGAGGGATGAAATACTCACACACTAATGGGGAGGTCGCCTAAGACAGAGATGAAGGATGAAATACTCCCTCCTCCTGCTTATATATACACTTCAACCATTCCCTCCATTAAATTCTCATACCCCATCGTCCATTGGTATTTCATAGGTTCAACGAGCCCCTTCATTAAATTCTCAAACCCCATCATCCATTGGTATTTCCTAGGTTCAACGACCCCTTCATTAAATTCTCACACCCCATCATCCATTCATGAATAGGTATTTTTAGGTGACCTTAAGTCGAACCATGACCGGTTGACTTGATAACCAACCATATTGGTTCATCTATATTTATTTCATAATATTTAGGTTCAAGTCTTGTAATAAAAATCATGGTTTTTACACTATGACTTCAAAATCTTATACCATTTAGGGAAAGTGAATGTGGCAGCCAACACATTGAGTCAGAAGGGCAAGGTGGAGAAAAGCTAGCAGCTAGCTAGACTTTGGGCCATGTCAGTAGAAGTGGTGGCTATCAACCCTGTGGAGCAACTAATAGGATTACTGGCAAATTTTGTTCTTTCCAACGATTTAGTTGGTCGTGTTAACCTAGCACAAATGGGTGATGAGGAGCAAAATGAATTGTTGGACAAGATTCCTGACATTGTAGCTGATTCCATTAGTGTGATCAGATTTAGAGGAAGGTTGTGTGTACCCAAGGATGATGCATTGAGATGGAATATCTTGGAGGGATACAACTTGAAGTTGCTAAAATGTATCAGGATTTAAAGTGAAACTACTGGTGGATTGGGATGAAGAGGGATGTTGCGGATTTTGTCTCCAAGTGTCAAACTTGCAAACACATCAAAGCCCAACATCAACTACCTAGATGACTATTGCAACCATTAGAAATACCAACTTGGAAATGGGAGTGTGTCACATGCGATTTTATTGCAAAACTCCCAAGGACTCAGAAGAAGCATGACTCCATATGGGTGGTTGTGGACCAATTAACTAAGGTAGCTCACTTTATCCCCACGAAATCAATGCAAACTGTGGAATACCTGGTAGGATTGTATATCGACAATATTGTCAAGTTGTATGGGATTCCAAAGGAGATAGTCTCCAACCAAGATCCCCTATTCACCTCACATTTCTGGGAAGCTATCCAAAAAGCCATGGGGACCCAAATCAAGCTGAGTACAACATATCATCCCCAAACAGATGGTCAAAGTGAGAGGACTATTCAAACTTTGGAGGATTTGTTAAGAGCTTGCATTCTTGACTTGGGAGGTGACTGGGAGAAACACTTAGCCTTGGCCAAAGTTACCTACAATAACTCTTACAAAGCCAGTATAGGGATGGCACCATTTGTAGCCTTATATGGTAGGCCCTACAGGTCTCCATCGTCCTTGCTAGAGTCTGCCGAAGCAGTTATAGTCGAGCCAGAGATGGTTAGGGAAGCAATTGAAAAGGTGAAACTCATTCAGCAAAGGCTTAGGCTGCTCAGGATTGACAAAAGAGTTATGCTGATACTTGAAGTGGGACTTAGAGTTCCAAGTTGAGGAGTTTGTGTACCAAAAGACATCTCCTAGGAACGGGGTGATTAGGTATAGAACATCAGGGAAGTTGAAGCCAAGATTCATAGGACCATTCCCAATCCTGGATTGAGTTGGAAATTGTGCACATAGACTAGCACTACCACCAAGCCTAGTTGGAGTACACAATGTTTTCCATGTGTTAATGCTAAATAAATATGTACGAGATGAAGATCATATAATCATAAATTTTGAAGACTTAGAGCTACAATCAAATTTAAGCTACGAGGAAAAGTTGATTCACATCCTTGTAAGAGAAATAAAGACACTCATGAACAAGGAAATTCCTTTAGTAAAAGTATTGTGGAAAAATCAAGGGTCAGAGGAAGCTACATGGGAGACTGAACAAGAAATGGCAAGGAAATACCCTAGCCTATTCGATGGCATAACATTCTTATAATTGTAGCAGGAACCTATTCCGAAGATAAAATTAGTCATGACTGTTCTGTTGCCCGTTATGACATTTCGGGGATGAAATATTTCCAATTTGGGGAGATTGTAAAGACTGTGAAAAAATAAAATAAAATAAAACATTTGACTCGGTCAAGGAAGGATTGAATGATTAGATTACTATTATTATTATTATTAATATATGATTATTATATTATTATTATTTATTTATTATTAATTATATTTTATATTGTTCTCTACCCACTTACATGATTAAATGAAATATGGGTGTGGTATGTTTGCACATACCCTATCCATCATTTTTATTTCATATTTTGTGAGGGGGAAGTCATCTTCACCTTATTCTCTCATTTCCTTCTCCTCTTCTAGAGCTGGCTTCTTCGTCCTTGCTTGGGTATTGTTCCTATCTCCCTATTCTTAATTTTCATGCATGCATATTTTAATTTGATATATGCTTGATAATCGTGAGGATTAAAGTATAAAATCAACAAGAAAGAAACTAAACTAAACTGAAATGGCCGACGAGTTCTCAAGGTTGGCAAGATAGTAAATCGCAGGCAAGCTTCATCGGGAATCAGTGGCGACGGTCGTTCTGACATCGGAAGATGATCCTACTCTCTTCGTCGATTAGTCTATGGCCGATCTCACTTGTGTGGATGCCGACCAAGGGTAGTAAATGGCAAAAGCAAAGGTGACGGTGATGGGTAACGAAATCCGGCCATCTTGGGTGGCGAAGGGTTCCAATCTGGCTGGGGATGGTCAATAAAGGGTTGAGGGTGTCAAGGTGACTACCCAATTGAGGCTTGCCCGTGATGGAATTGGCGACATGAACACATCGCTGGGCGTGGCAATGCCAACATCATGGCGGCTGGAAGGCAGCCAGGGTCAACTGAGGTGACACTGCAACGGCACGGTGGGGCTGGGCAGCGACGATTGACGGCGGCCCGAGGCAATCGCCAGCGGTAGTTGGAGGGCGGCTAGACTCTGGAGCAGAGGATGGCGTCGGAGAAGAAGAAGAAGAAGAATTCCTTTTTGGCAAAACTTGTAAATAACACCAAACTCGACACTAGCTTGAGTTAAAAAGAATACTAACTTGTAATAAATTTATTGGCTCGAGTTAAAAATAATACTAACTTGTAAATTTATTGGTTTGGGCTAAAGTTGCTAAACAAATTAATTATTTTATGAAATCACCATGAGTAATAAAAATATGGTAATGATAAACGGTCGATAATTAATCAGTGTATTACAAGCGATTAATTTAAATCGGATGATTATAAGTAATGAATAAAATAAAGATTTTACCTTTATATATTAAGTTTAATATTATGTAAATAAAGTGATTAATGAGTTAGTAAGGTTGAAAATAGGTTATTAAACTATAATTGCATAGAAATCACAAGCGTTGAACCTAAATAGCGTAATGAAAATAAATACGGTTCGAACCTTAATTGAGTTGAATAATTTAAAATAATTATATTAGATATATCTTGCAATTAGGATAATACAAATTATTTTAAATAATTTAACTGAACAACTTAATTAATTAAAATCCTATGAATAATGATAGCGATTAAAAATTATAACCGAAGGAAAATATACTAATCATAGTAATTAAATATTTGTTTATAAGTTAATAATTATTTAATTATTGTTAAGTGTTAATTATGACCTAGATAATTAATTTAAAATGCAAAGTAGGACTTCAATGATTATGTCACATGAATAATTGAATATTCAAAATTGTTGAATTTTAATCATGATATCCATTAGTCATTTAATTGCATGTATTTCTACTCGAATAAAATTATACTTATGTATAATTTTATTTTCTCGTTCAGATTAGGTTCGTTGGTCATAGTTGCAGGTTCACTTACGAGCTATCTAGGTCCGTATAATTATTTGAAATGTTGTATTTTTCCTTGTTGACAGCCTTGTCAACCTCAGCCCAGATTCGATCACCATTCACCGAGTGCAACCGTGGTCAAGGAATTGACTCAGTCTGACATGGGGCCGCACCCTTAAAATTACTATGTGGGAGTCTTGGTCGACTTAAGTATTTGATCACCATGCACTGGAACACAACCAGGGTAGACTCAATTCGGCAGAGGGTGAACAGCTTTGGACTGAGGAATAAATGTGTGTTGGTGAATCTTTTACTAACCCAAGTTTGGTGAATTGAAAATAAATTGGACTTCCTTTTTATTCCCTTGTATTATAATTGTGGCTATGGGAAACGGCCCGAGACTGTGGAATGTTTATTTTAGATATTGTCATATGCTATCAGAACATGTTTTATTTTTTTGAGTTATAAATTCTAAACTTATTTGCAGTATTAAATTCATGTTCTGGAATGTTATTGTTACATCAATTATAATTTTAGGTAACACTCGGTCCAGTTCGGGCAGGTCGTTACAACCATATTGAGCATCCCAGCATAGCATCAACAACAAACTAAAATCAGCAAGTGAGGAAGCCTCAAGTGCGTGCTTTACAGCAGCTATCCAAGGCGACCCTGCCCTGCACCAAGGTGCACAATGCCTTGCCAGCGACACCGCCAGGAATGCAGGGCGAACTCTGTCTGGCCAGGAGCACCCAGCCGGGAACGCTTCCCTTCTCCCCGCACGATAACCCACAACATCAAGGCAAGCACTCCCTTGACAAGAACCGAAGGAATTCTCCACAGCATTGCCCACTATCCAAACGCCACAGAAATCATTAGACTCTAGGGACTGCAACTTAATTATCCTAACCCAACCGATTACATAGCATGGGACGTTGATGCAGCAACAGCAAAACAAAACAACCATGAATTGATGAAGCAACAAAACTTTACATGACGATCATGAATTGATGAAGCAGCAGAATTTTACATGACGATCACGAATTGATGAAGCAGCAGAAATTAGCATGGTGATCATGAATTGCATGAAAACTAAGAGTAGGGAAATAGGAAGGATACCCAAGCAAGGAAGAAGCCAGCTCCAGAAGAGGAGAAGAAGATGAGAGTAGGTGGCTAGCATGAAGATGACGCCCCCTCACAAAATTATAAAATGAAAATGACGGCTAGGGTATGGGAAAACACCCCAACACCCCTATTTCATTTAATCGGGAAACTGGGTAAAGAATAAAATATAATATTTAACCAGGTATAGAATAGAATATAACAATAATATAATGATAATAATAATTTCTCCAACGTTCTATCCTTCCCCAACCTAGTCGAATATATATATATACATATATATATGTATATATATATATATATATACCATAGTCTTTACACCTATAGTATTGATGAGGATCAGGGAGATATGTGTAGATGTTGGGTCGTATACATTGTATGGATATAGTTTTTCCAGATGTAGCTCAGACTGGTACCCTGCAGTACACTAGAGTACCTGCTTGACTACCCAATAGACCCGTAGGGGTGAACTTAGGTTTTTCCCGCCGAGGTCATTGCATTTTAGTCTCTATAGTTTGCAGTGATCCTAGGAGTAAGACCAGTGAGACGATTCGAACATGCAAGGTCAGTCTCGCGAGACGATTTGAGCAAGTATGGTCATTGTAGACAGATGATTCTAGCATGTATGGCATGTTTTGCCTGATGATTTGAGCACGTGTTGTCTGTCTAGCTAGATTAGTAAGGAGCTAGTGAGGTTTTTTAGTGTTTAGAGATCTAGCTTCATGGTGGTACATTTGGACCGTGTGTAGCTCGTTATTGAGGAAGAGCCACTAATTTTTGGCAAGATGGCGTCTTCATTTGAGTTCTCCGATCACAGTTGACGTAAGAAATTTCAAAGACGAAATTTTTTTAAGGAGGAGAGGTTGTAAAACCCCATTTTTGGGTTAGGCTTTTACCCAATTTTAGTTTTGGATTCAGATTAGTATCAAGCCGGTTAAAGTGAGCTTGAGCCAGGCTAATTTTTAGAATATGAGTATAGGGCCCAGATGGTGATATGAGTATGTTATGGTGGCTGATTATGCCTGACATGCATATGATAGATATAGCAGAACATGAGTTATTACATGAGGTACATATATGATTTTTATGAGTTAGCTAGGACTATAGGCCTAGATCTAGGCCGTTGTAGCATTTAGGATTCGTTTTGGATTTTCAGGGTATCTCATTGCATGCATCATAGGGATTTTGGACCATAAGCCCTTCTTGCCTAGATTCCTACCTATAGAGTCACTTTTACGATTCTAGTCAGTTTTGACTTTATACGGAATCGATCCAAACTTTCCATCCATATAGAAGGGTTCTATAGGCAGGCCCCACTAGGCTACGAGTTATTGGACGTCTGGATCATGCCATGTGGCATGACAAGACCCGTCCACTCAGTTTATAGCTTCACACATCAATTTCTAGTTGTTTTTCTCCCATTTTCTAACTATGGGACCCACCACTTCGGCTCGCCACCAACGAGTCTCCACCTTGCCCTTGGCCATCGGACCAGCACCCCCATGACACCCTAATGGCTGGATATCGAGTCGTACCTCTCACGACCACTAGCTCTGCCGCAATCGCCACCGGCAATGGAGTTTTTACAACTCGCATCCACCGCTGCCACTGCCATTCGAGCCGTTTTCTGGTGCCGGTGAGCAACCACCGGCAAGTTTGACCACCCCCACAACTTCATCTAACCGAGATCTACATTTTGAGACAACCCATGGCCACCACCACAGCCACGATCGCCACCGGCGACCCGGCAGCCATAGCGCCTTCTTTTCGGCTATTTTCTGGCCAGCTAGTAGCTGGACTTCGCCGATCATCACAACCAACACCTCCACCCTGACGCCCTTTGGTGATCCCGACCAGCGGCAACCCTAGCTGACCTGTTGTTGGCGTTCTCCGACAACGGGCACCACCACCCAACCCTCCTGTAACACCATGATTTTAGTTCACTTAAGAACAGAATCAAAAATGTTGCGATCGAGTCGAGTCATGTTTAAAGCTATCGGTGGGTACGACTTGATCAATAAAATTGATCGCAACAACCTACTTAGTGTCATAAGAATGGAAGACATTATTAAATACACGTCAAAACACATCCAACATAAATAAAATTAAGAAAGTAAATAATTGAATTGGCTTAAGTGTGTGTACTGTTGATCTATCCTCCCACCAGAGTCGACTCAGGATTTGCTTGACCTAGATATATTATATGAAAAACGTCAATAATGAATGTTACTTGTCTAGAAAATGACAAATACAAAAGGGTTTTCCATTACCCATGAAAACATATGAAATTTCAAGATTGCCTCACACTGGGTGGTAAGCAAACATACTTAAGCAAGTGTCGGGTCGCATATGCGGCTCATAATCATAATCATACATACAACGCTTACGCCCTCACATCTTCCATATCACTCACCATGGTACTCGAATGGCAAAAGGAACAATTAAGTTAGTGCAACAAATTCCGGAAATGTGCTCCATTACACAGCACCTTCATACATCGCACTACCTCCGGGTATGAATGAGTACTAGTGTGGTCGATACATATCTCGATACCACTCATTCTCTTTGTCATGAAAATGAGCTATAACGACCCGCCCTAACCGGCCCGGGTGTTACTTAAAAAGTTAAATGTTGTAAACATACTATTCATGAACATGAATCATAACACGGTAAATATGTCTAGAAAATTTATAAATCATAAAAATAAATCATGTTCTAATAGCATGTGACAATATGTAAAAATAAAGTCCCACACTCTCTGACCGTTTCCCATAGCCACATTTATAACACAAGAAAATAAAAGGAAGTCCAATTTATTATCAATTCCCCAATCCTTGGTTGGTAAAAGATCCACCAACCGCACAATTAGTCCTTAGTCCAAAGCTACTCACCAGCGGAGGCAATTCCATGTTAGTGATAAAACAACTAAGTTGCATAATTAAATGAAACCAGTCAATATCATCTCTATTATTATTTCTTGAGACTTTTAGTTGTTATGAGCCTATGCTGAGCCCCAATTATGTTGGCAGGGGTGGCCACCCCATCCAGCTCCAATCCCATACATGTGCACACACGCTACGTGGCCCACGGCATGTAGTTACCTATATTTGTCATTGACTTACCCTCTAGGTATCACAAGTGCATAATAAGCCGTCTTGCGACACTCCACTCTATCAACCCTTTCGGCATGGGGGCAGGTATTCAATCTTTCAGGGGGTGCTACCCTGCGTCGAATAGAGTCGACCCGGTTTGCACTCGGTGCATGGTGGTGGGTTATGAACTCAAGTCGACCAAGACCCCCACATAGTAATTTTAAAGGGTGCAGCCCCTTGTCAGACTGAGTCAATTCCTTGACCCCAGTTGCACTCGATGCATGGTGGTCGAATCTGAGCTCAGGCTGACCAAGGCTGCCAAAAAGGGAAAATACAATATTTCAAATAATTATACGAACTTGGGGAGTTTGTAAGTAAACCTGCAACCGTGACCAATGATCCTAATCTGAATGAGAACATAAAATTATACATAAGTATAATTTTATTTGAGTAGAAATGCAACAAAATGACTAATATATATTATATCATTATTAAAATTTGACAACATAAAACATGGACCATTCAACAATATTAAATATTAAATTATTCATGCAACATAATCATTTAAATCCTACTTTACATTTTAAATTAATTATCTAAATCATAATTCCCACTTCACTAATAATAAAATAATTATTAACTTATAAACAAATATATAATTACTATTATTAATATATTTTCCTTTGAGATGATATTTACTTACCCACGATCTTGATGATTTAATTTACGACTTTAATCTTTATTCACTATCATTATTAATATAAATTTAATTAATTAAGTCGTTTGATTAAATTATGTAAAATGATTTGTATTATCCTAATTCAAAGATATTACTAATATAATTATTTTAAATTATTCAACTCAATAAAGGTTCAAACTTCATTTATTTTCATTATGGTATTTAGGTTCAACGTTTGTGATTTTTAGACGATTATAATTTAATAACCCATTTTGTACCTTACTTACTCGTTATTAAAATAATCATTTTATTTACGTAGTATTAAATTTAATAAAATTGCTATGGTACGCTGCCATCTTTAGCAGCGCACCATGCACTGCAAATCTGGGCCGTTGGATCGCAATCCAACGGCCTAGATCACTTTGCCAAAACCACCCCACCCCAACCCTCCGCCGTCCGCCCCTGCAGTCCGAGCCCCCCGCGGCCCATGCGGCCGACCCTCGCCGCAGCCCCCGCCGGCATCCCCGGCCACCCTTCGGTGGCGGCCCCCTCCTCCGCCCTCCGCCAGCTCAGTCCACCCCCTCCCGCCCCTACACCTAGCCTGCTCGCCTCTGCTCACCGCCATCCGCCACCACCCCGCCCGAGCGGGGTGGTGGCGGATGGCGGTGGCCAGGGCGGTAGCCGAGGGGGTGTAGGGGCGAGGGGGTGGACTGAGGTGGCGGAGGGCGGAGGAGGGGCCGCCACCGAGGTGGCCGGGGATGCCGGCGGGGGCTGCGGCGGGGTCGGCCGGACGGTAGGGGCGGGCGGAGGAGGGTGGGGGTTTGCAAAGTGATCTGGGCCGTTGGATCGCGATCCAACCGCCCAGATTTGTAGTCATGGTGCGCTGCCAAAAGATGGCAGCGCGCCATAGCATTACTCTTAAATTTAATATGGTAAAGATGAAATTTTTATTTCATTATTCACTTTTAACCATCCGATTTAATTTAATAACTTATAATATACCGATTAATTTTCAACAGTTTACCATTGTTATATTTTTTACTCATGTCGATTTCGTACAATAATTAATTAGTTTTTGCAAATGTAACTCATAATGATTAGAAGAATAATTTTTACGATTTATTACGAGTTAGTATTATTTTTTAACTCGAGTTGCGCTGAGTTAAGTAATATTTACAAGTTTTCCATCTTCTTCATCTCCAAACCTCATCTTTGGCACCAAAAACAGACCCGTCCTTCTTCTCCAACCCTTATCTTGGCACTAAAATCAGATCACGACCTCCGTCAACTACAACCATCCCCAGCAATCCAATTGGAAGCGTAACGTTCGTGCTTTACAACAACTATCCATGTCGAACCTTGACCTGCACCAAGGCTTACAACACCTGACAAGCAGCACAGCCGGGAATGCATGGCGAACACCGTTCGGCCAGCAGCACCACCGGAAATGCTCCCCTTCTCCCCACACGACAACCCACAACCTCAAGCCAAGCACAATGAGCATGCACGGCGTGAGTCTTGGCCGACGAACTGGTATGGATTCTTAACTTGACAAGCACAGAAGGAATTCTGCAGCATTGCCCACTATCCAAACCCCATGAACAGAAATCATAAGACGCTAGAGACTGCAACTCAGCTACACTAAACAAACCAATTACATAGCATAGGACGTTCATGAAACAACAGCAAAAGCAAGGCGATCATGAATCAATGAAGCCATAGAAATTAGCATGGCAGTCATTAAATGCATGTTTACAGGAAAACAATAAAAGAATGACAAGGAAAGCATACTGAATAGGACACGAAGTCGAGGTGTAAGAACGTCGCCAAAAGAGGAGAGCAAAAAGGAGAGAAAGGAGAAGAAGATGAGAATGATGACAAGGGTGAGGAAGACGCCCCTCTCAAAATTAAATTAAAATGACGGCTAGGGTATGGGAAAAGACCCCGACACCCATATTTCATTTAACCGGGTAGAGAATAAAATATAATAATAATAATATAATAATAATAATAATAATCCAACATGCGATCCTTTCCAGACTGAGTCGAATATTATTATTATTATTATTATTATTATTATTATTATTACTATTATTTTCACAATCTTTACATGCACATACTTATATGATAGGCTTTGGGAAGAGGCTTGTATAATATATTTCTCAAGCTTCAAGTCATAAACCAACAAACGATCTCATCCTTGTAATTTATTAAATGTGTAGAAAACATAGCTAAATGGCCCTACATCGGAGGAATGCAATAAAACGTTGCCGATGCCGTTCTACGTATAAAACACGATTAAACTCTACATGCAAGGAAGCAAGTAGAGAAGGAGAGACGTCATCAATAAATCATATTAAAAAGTCTATACTAAATAAACATACCGCTAAACACACAACACGTAAATTGATACACAGTAAAGAGAATAACTAATAACAAATAATAAATAAATAAATACATACAATCATGAATAAATAGATAGATAATAAATAAATAAAAACAATCAATAATCTAATCATAAAATAATA
>JAURVB010010690.1:0-12251 GCA_033002965.1 Piper betle
CTAGTTAGGCCCACAATATCGTGAAAAATGGCGGGTCGTTACAATAATGGTAGGAAAGGAAAATTGATCCTTCCTCCTATGTACAAAAATTATCCGAGTTACGAAAAGCATTTTGATATTGAAGATCAAAAACCTTTTGCATCTAAATCCTCCTATAGAATATTAAGTCCCTATATTCAAAAGCCTAATACATTACATGTTTGCTATTTGAATCAATCTCCCGAGGCCCTTCAAAAGGAAAATCCAAACATCATCGCTTCTAAAGTACTTCCGCAATTTGCTCTTTATCCTATTACTTCCAAAACCCAGATTCTACTATGAGTTGATTTTAAAAGATACTAACTATTGCATCTTTACTCATCGATTTCGTGGAACTTTAGAAGCTCATCAAATAGTATATCTAGACCAATTTAAAACATTCTTTATCTAGAGTAAGATATTTATATGCAAGGTAATAAGTATCGAAGAATATGGAAATCCCAATGTTATGAGAAGAATTTCTAATATTATTCCTCCTCCTAATACTCCTTATGAGTATAATTATTGGGATTATATGGAAGCCTTTGATAGAGTATTATTATACTAAAATGATTTTGGATAGCATTCTTGGTTCATCCGTGTGGACTTCATTCCTTTGGCTAAAATCCCTTCTTGGTTTATTCAATGGCTAGGTGTGTAACATCCCAATTCTGCCATAAAGGACGGACAGACTCGTGATATTATAATTTGGAAGCTACTCATTGGGCTATTGCGTACATACTTTACGGAAATGGATCTCAACCCTCTGTGGAGACTTAGGACAGACACTAGGTTTGGGTTACATAGAATGTGTGCAGAGTTCATACTATAAAGCTAGATCTTAGACTTAAAGGATTCCTATATGAGCACCCCTAGTTGTAACAGAGGTAGAACCATCCTGACGACTATGAGTGGTGACATTAAAAATGTGATGATCACTCCCAACTATAGAAGAAGCACACCCCCACTATAGTTTTGAGGTTGCATGTTGTTGTATGTATCATATTTTGACTACTTAGTTCAAGTGATTGGCTTAGGTCTTGTTATTAGTTACATGAAGATGATGCAAGTATTTAAACAAGGGTCATCGTTATCTGTTCCATATACCCTACGCATGCAATAATTAAATCATCAGAGAATTACATAACATCATCAAGTATCAGGGCATCAAACCCTAATACCTGGACTTCATTTGGGTCTTCAAGTAGTGTGAACCGTAAGCTCATCCATGAATGTTACTCTAACACTCAAACAGCTGTAGCTAAATATGTTTCGTGTACCTGACTTAGCTCCTAATCATGTTCCAGAACTCTGGGCTTATATACCTTGCAGACGATGGTTAACATTGCCCCAAAGTGTTATAACTCTACAATAAAATATAATAATATAAAGTTAAAACATGTTGGCACAACCATCATAGCATAGATCTTAATCGTACAAGGTTCACATAGTTTGGGCATATACCCATCATATACTCATGCACAAAATACATGGGTTAAAGCAAACAACATAACAAAGTGCCCATTAAGATCGACCAGCGAACGCCAGGGAACCTCACCTACATATAGTAGAAAACCACGTCATTAATCAAATGAATTTGATTACCGGTCCGAATGACTACCGGTAAAATAGAAAGCTGACAAATTGGTATTCCATTACCAATTAAAACTTATGAAACTTCAAGATTGCCTCACATTGGGCGGTAAGCAAACATACTTAAGCAAGTTCTGGCTAGCAATCGCGACTCATAATCATATTCATACACACAACGTTTACGCCCACACAACTTCCATATCACCCACCACGAAACTCGAGTGGCAAAAGGAATAGACAAGTTAGTGCCACAAATATCGAAAATGTGTTGCATTATGGAGTACCATCATACACCGCACTACCTCATGGTTTGAACGAGTACTAGTGCAATTCATATATATCTACATCTCGCTTATTCTCTTATTCGTGAAACCCATAAAAATGCGTGTACTCATATAATAGGCTTAGGAAGGAGGCTTATATTATATATTTTTTGACCTTTAGTTCAAAAATCAACAAGGGGTCTTATCCTTGTAGTTTTATTAAACATGTGTAGAAAACATGGCTAAATGGCCCAACATCGGAAGGATCTGATAAAACACAGCTGATGCTGTCCTACATATAATAGAAAACCACGTAATTAATCAAATGAATTTGATTACCGGTCCAAATGACTACCGGTAAAATAGAAAGCTGACAAATTGAGTATTCCATTACCCATGAAAACTTATGAAACTTCAAGATTGCCTCACACTGGGCGGTAAGCAAACATACTTAAGCAAGTTTTGGCTAGCAATCGCGACTCATAATCATATTCATACACACAACGCTTACGCCCTCACACCTTCCATATCACCCGCCACGAATACTCGAGTGGCAAAAGGAATCAGTTAAGTTAGTGCCACAAATTTCAGAAATGTGTTGCATTATGCAGTACCATCATACACCGCACTACCTCATGGTTTGAACGAGTACTAGTGCAATTCATACATATCTCCATCTCGCTCATTCTCTTATTCATGAAATCCATAAAAATGCGTGTACTCATATAATAGGCTTAGGAAGGAGGCTTATATTATATATTTTTTGACCTTTAGTTCAAAAATCAACAAGGGGTCTTATCCTTGTAGTTTTATTAAACATGTGTAGAAAACATGGCTAAATGGCCCGACATCGGAAGGATCTGATAAAACACAGCTGATGCTGTCCTACATATAATAGAAAACCACGTCAATTAATCAAATGAATTTGATTACCGATCCGAATGACTACCGGTAAAATAGAAAGCTGACAAATGAGTATTCCATTACCCATGAAAACTTATGAAACTTCAAGATTTTCTCACACTAGGTGGTAAGCAAACATACACGGCAAATGTGTTGCATTATGCAGTACCATCATACACTGCACTACGTCATGGTTTGACAAAGTACTAGTGCAATTCATACATATCTCCATATCGCTCATTCTCCTATTCGTGAAATCCATAAAAATGCACGTACTCATATAATAAGGTTAGGAAGGAGGCTTATATTATATATTTTTGAAGCTTTAGATCAAAAATCAACAAGTGGTCATATCCTTGTAGTTTTATTAAACATGTGTAGAAAACATGGCTAAATGGCCCGACATCTGAAGGATCTGATAAAACGCCGCTGATGTTATCCTACATATAATAGAAAACCACGTCAATAATCAAATGAATTTGATTACCAGTCCGAATGACTACCGGTAAAATAGAAAGCTGACGAATTGGTATTCCATTACCCATGAAAACTTATGAAACTTCAAGATTGCCTCACACTGGGCGGTAAGCAAACATACATTGGCAAGTTTTGGCTAGCAATCGCGGCTCATAATCATATTCATACACACAACCTTTACGCCCTCACACCTTCTGTATCACCCGCCACGATACTCGAGTGGCAAAAAGAACAGTTAAGTTAGTGCCACAAATTTCAGATATGTGTTGCATTATGCAGTAACTTAATAAACCCCACTACCTCATGGTTTGAAGGAGTACAAGTGTAATTCATATATATCTCCACATCGCTCATTCTCTTATTCGTGAAATCCGCAAAAATACGTGTACACATATAATAAGCTTAGGAAGGAGTCTTATATTATATATTTTTAGAGCTTTAGTTCAAAAATCAACAAGGGGTCATATCCTTGTAGATTTATTAAACATGTGTAGAAAACATGGCTAAATGGCCCGACGTCGGAAGGATTTGATAAAACGCCACTGATGTTGTCCTACATATAATAGAAAACCACGTCAATAATCAAATGAATTTGATTTTTGGTCCGAATGACTACTGGTAAAATAGAAAGGTGACAAATGGGTATTCCATTACCCATGAAAACTTATGAAACTTGATGACAAATGGGTCGTAAGCAAACATACTTAAGCATGCTTTGGCTAGCAATCGCGGCTCATAATCATATTCATACACACAACGCTTACGCCCTCACACCTTTCATATCACCCGCCACGATACTTGAGTGGCAAAATGAACAGTTAAGTTAGTGCTACATATTTTGGAAATGTGCTCCATTTGCAGTACCATATACAGCGCACTTCCTCATGGTTTGAAGGAGTACTAGTGCAATTCATATAAATCTCAATATCGCTCATTCTCTCATCCGTGAAATCCGTACAAATTCACTTACTCATATAATAAGTTTAGGAAGGAAGGCTTATATTATATATTTTTGGAGCTTTTGTTCAAAAATCAACAAGGGTTCTTATCCTCGTAGTTTTATTAAACATGTGTAGAAAACATGGCTAAATGGCCCGACATCGAAAGGATCTGATAAAACACCGCTGATGTTATCCTACATATAATAGAAAACCACGTCAATAATCAAATGTACTTGATTACTGGTCCGAATGACTACCGGTAAAATAGAATGCTGACAAATTGGTATTCCATTACCCATGAAAACTTAAGCAACTTCAAGATTGCCTCACACTGGGTGGTAAGCAAACATACTTAAGCAAGTTTTGGCTAGCAATCGCGGCTCATAATCATATTCATATACACAACACTTACGCCCTCACACAATCTATATCCCCCGCCACGATACTCGTGTGGCAAAAGGAATAGTTAAGTTAGTGCCACAAATTTCGGAATGATCCAGGACTGTAATCCACCCCACTACCTCATGGTTTGAAGGAGTACTAGTGCAAAATCATATATATCTCTATATCGCTGATTCTCTTAGGAAGGAGGCTCATATTATATATTTTGGGAGCTCTAGTTCAAAAATCAACAAGGGTCTTATCCTTGTAGTTCTATTAAACATGTGTAGAAAACATGGCTAAATGGCCCAGCATCTGAAAGATCTGATAAAACGCAGCTGATGTTATCCTACATACAATAAAAAGCCACGTCAATAATCAAATGTATTCGATTACTGGTCCGAATGACTACCGGTAAAATAGAAAGCTGACAAATGAGTATTCCATTACTTATGAAAACTAATAAAACTTCAATATTGCCTCACACAAGGCGGTAAGCAAACTTACTTAAGCAGGTTTTGGCAAGCAATCGCGGCTCGTAATCATATTCATACACACAACGCTTACGCCCTCACACCTTCCATATCAACCACCACGATACTCGAGTGGTAAAAGAAACATTTAAGTTAGTGCCCCAATTTTCGGAAATGTGCTGCATTATGCAATACCATCATACATTGCACTACCTCATATTTTGAAGGAGTACTAGTTCAATTTTTATATATATCTCAATATCGCTCATTCTCTTATCTGTGAAATCCGTAAACATGCGCGTACCCTTATAATAAGCTCAGGAAGGAGGCTTATATTATATATTTTTGGAGCTTGAATTCAAAAATCAACAAGGTGTCTTATCCTTGTACATTTATTAAACATGTGTAGAAAACATGGCTAAATGGTCCGATATCGGAAGGATCTGATTAAACGCCGCTGATGTTATCCTACATATAATAGAAAACCAAATCAATAATGAAATGAATTTGATTACCGGTCCGAATGACTGCCGAAAAAATAGAAAGCTGACAATTTGGTATTTCATTACCCATGAAAACTTAATAAACTTATAGATTGTCTCACACTGGGCGGTAAGCAAACATACTTTAGCAAGTTTTGGCTAGCAATCGCAGCTCATAATCATATTCATACACACAACGTTTACACTCTCACACCTTCCATACCACCCACCACGATACTTTAGTGGCAAAACAAACAGTTAACCTAGTGCAATACCGTAATACACCCCACTACCTCATGGTCTGAAGGAGTACTTGGGCAATTTATGTATATCTCCATATCGCTCATTCTCTTATTTGTGAAATCCGTAAAATTCACGTACTCATATAATAAGCTTAGGAAGGAGGCTTATATTATATATTTTTGGAGCTTTAGTTCAAAAATCAACAAGGGGTCTTATCCTTGTGGATTTATTAAACATGTGAAGAAAACATAGCTAAATGGCCCGACATCGAAAGGATTTGATAAAACACCGCATGATGTTGTCCTACATATAATAGAAAACCACGTCAATAATCAAATGAATTTTATTACCTGTCCGAATGACTACCGGTAAAATAGAAAGCTGACAAATAGGTATTCCATTACCCATCAAAACTTATGAAACTTCAAGATTGCCTCACACTGGGCGGTAAGCAAACATACTTAAGCAAGTTTTGGCTAGCAATCGCGGCTCATAATCATATTCATACACACAACCTTTACGCCATCACACATTCCATATCACCCGCCACGATACTCGAGTGGCAAAAGGAACAGTTAAGTTAGTGCCACAAATTTTAGATATGTGTTGCATTATGCAGTACCGTAATACACCCCACTACCTCATGGTTTGAAGGAGTACTAGTGCAATTTGTATATATCTCCATATTGCTCATTCTCTTATTCGTTAAATCCGCAAAAATACGCGTACTCATATAATAAGCTTAGGAAGGAGGCTTATATTATATAGTTTTGGAGTTTTAGTTCAAAAATCAACAAGGGGTCTTATCCTTGTAGATTTATTAAACATGTGTAGAAAACTTGGCTAAATGGCCCGACATCGGAAGGAATTGTTAAAACGCCTCTGATGTTGTCCTCCATATAATAGAAAACCACGTCAACAATCAAATGAATTTGATTTCTGGTCCAAATAACTACCGGTAAAATAGAAAGCTGACAAATAGGTATTCCATTACCCATGAAAAGTTAAGAAACTTCAAAATTGCCTCACATTGGGTGGTAAGCAAACATACTTAAGCATGTTTTGGCTACCAATCGCGGATCATAATCATATTCATACACACAACGCTTACGCCCTCACACCTTCCATATCATCCGCCAGGATACTCGAGTGGCAAAATGAACAGTTAAGTTAGTGCCACATATTTCGGAAATGTGTTGCATTATGCAGTACCATATACACCGCACTACCTCATGGTTTGCCGGAGTACTAGTTCTATTCATATAAATCTCAATATCGCTCATTCTCTCATCCGAGAAATCCGTACAAGTGCACGTACTCATATAATAAGTTTAGGAAGGAAGGCTTATATTATATATTTTTGGAGCTTTAGTTCAAAAATCAACAAGGGGTCTTATCCTTGTAGATTTATCAAACATGTGTAGAAATCATGGCTAAATGGCCCGACATCGAAAGGATCTGATGAAACACCGCTGATGTTATCCTACATACAATAGAAAACCACGTCAACAATCAAATGTATTCGATTACCAGTCTGAATGACTACTGGTAAAATAGAAAGCTAAGAAATGGGTATCCCATTACCCATGAAAACTTAAGAAACTTCAAGATTGCCTCACACTGGGCGGTAAGAAAACATACTTAAGCAAGTTTTGGCTAGCAATCACGGCTCATAATCATATTCATATACACAACGCTTACGCCCTCACACCTTCTATATCCCCCGCCACGATACTCGTGTGGCAAAAGGAACAGTTAAGTTAGTGCGACAAATTTCAGAATGTCGCATGATCCAGTACCGTAATCCACCCCACTACCTCATGGTTTGAAGGAGTAGTAGTGCAATTCATATATATCTCCATATCGCTCATTCTCTTATTCAGGAAATACGTAAAAATGCGCGTACTCATATAATAGGTTTAGGAAGGAGGATTATATTATATATTTTGGGTGCTTTAGTTCAAAAATCAACAGGGGACTTATCCTTGTAGTTTTATTAACCATGTGTAGAAAACATGGCTAAATTGCCCGACATCAGAAGGATTATATAAAACGCCGCAGATGTTGTCTTACATATAATAGAAACCACGCCAACAATCAAATGAATTTGATTACCGGTCCGAATGACTACTGGTAAAATAGAAAGCTGACAAATGGTTATTCCATTACCCATTAATAGTTATGAAACTTCATGATTGCTTCACATTGGGCGGTAAGCAAACATACTTAAGCAAGTTTTGGCTAGCAATCGCAGCTCATAATCACCAGCCATGATACTCGAGTGGCAAAAGGAATAGTTAAGTTAGTGCCACAAATTTCGTAAATGTGGTTGCATTATACTGTACCGTAATCCACCCCACTACCTCATGGTTTGAAGGAGTACTAGTGCAATTTATATATATCTCCATATCGCTCATTCTCTTATTCGTGAAATCCGTAAAAATGCGCGTACTAATATATTAACCTTACGAAGGAGTCTTATATTTTATATTTTTGGAGCTTTAGTTCAAAAATCAACAAGCGGTCTTATCCTTGTAGCTTTTATTAAACATTTGTAGAAAACATGGCTAAATGGCCCGACATCGGAAGGATTTGATATAATGCCGCTGATATTGTCCTACATATAATAGAAAACCACGTCAATAATCAAATGAATTTCATTACCAGTCCGAATGACTACCGGTAAAATAGAAAGCTGACAAATGGGTAATCCATTAACCATGAAAACTTATGAAACTTCAAGATTGCCTCACACTGGGCGGTAAGGAAACTTACTTATGCTTGTTTTGGCTAACAATCGCGGCTCATAATCATATTCATACACACAACGCTTACGCCCTCACACCTTCCATATCATCCACCCCGATACTCAACTGGTAAAAGCAACAGTCAACTTAGTGCCCCAATTTTCGGAAATGTGTTGCATTATGCAGTACCATCATACACCGCACTCCCTAATGGTTTGAAGGTGTACTAGTGCAATTCATAAATATCTCAATATCGCTCATTCTCTTATCCGTGAAATCCGTAAAACTGCACGTACTCTTATAATATGCTTAGGAAGGAGGCTTATATTATATGTTTTTTGAGCTTTAGTTCAAAAATCAACAAGGGGTCTTATCCTTGTAGATTTATTAAACATGTGTAGAAAACATGGCTAAATGGCCCGACATCGGAATGGATCTGATAATACGCCGCTGATGTTGTTCTACATATAATAGAAAACCACGTCAATAATCAAATGAATTTGATTACCAGTCCAAATGACTACCAGTAAAATAGAAAGCTGACAAATGGGTATTCCATTACTTATGAAAACTTATGAAACTTTAAGATTGCCTCACACTGGGCGATAAGCAAACTTACATAAGCAAGTTTTGGCTAGCAATCACGGCTCATAATCATATTCACACACACAACGCTTACGCCTTCACACCTTCCATATCATCCGCCACGATATTCGAGTGGTAAAAGCAATCGTTAAGTTAGTGCCCCAATTTTTGGAAATGAGTTGCATTATGCAATACCATCATAGACTGCACTACCTCATGGTTTGAAAGAGTACTAGTGCAATTCATATATATCTCAATATCGCTCATTCTCTTATCTGTGAAATCCATAAAAATGCGCGAACTCTTATAATAAGCTTTGGAAGGAGGTTTATTTTATGTATTTTTGGTGCTTTAGTTCAACAATCAACAAGGGGACTTATCCTTGTAGATTTATTAAACTTGTGTAGAAATCATGGCTAAATGGCCCGACATCGGAAGGATCTGATAAAACGCCGCTGATGTTGTTCTACATATAAAAGAAAACCACGTCAACCATCAAATGAATTTGATTACAAGTCTGAATGACTACCGGTAAAATAGAAAGCTGACAAATGGGTATTCCATTACTTATGATAACTTATGAAATTTCAATATTGCCTCACACAGGGCGGTAACCAAACTTACTTAAGCAAATTTTGGCTAGCAATCGTGGCTCATAATCATATTCATACACACAACGTTAACGCCCTCACACCTTCCATATCAACCACCACGATACTCTAGTGGTAAAAGCAACATTTAAGATAGTGCCCAATTTTCGGTAATGTGTTGCATAATGCAATACCATCATACATCGCACTGCCTCAGGGTTTGAAGGAGTATTAGTGCAATTACATATATATATATCTCAATATCGCTCCATTCTCTTATCCGTGAAATCCGTAAAAATGCGCGTACTCTTATAATAAGCTTCGGAAGGAGGCTTATATTTTGTATTTTTGGAGCTTTATTTCAAAAATCAACAAGGGGTCTTATCCTTGTAGATTTATTAAACTTGTGTAGAAATCATACCTAAATGGCCCGACATCGGAAGGATCTGATAAAACGCCGCTGATGTTGTTCTACATATAAAAGAAAACCACGTCAACAATAAAATGAATTTGATTACCAGTCTGAATGACTACCGGTAAATTAGAAATCTGACAAATGGGTATTCCATTACTTATGAAAACTTATGAAATTTCAATATTGCCTCACACAGGGCGGTAACAAAACTTACTTAAGCAAGTTTTGTCTAGCAATCGCGGCTCATAATCATATTCATACACACAATGCTTACGCCCTCACACCTTCCATATCATCCGCCACGATACTCGAGTGGTAAAAGCAATAGTTTAGTGCCCCAATTTTCGGAAATGAGTTGCATTATGCAATACCATCATACACCGCACTACCTCATGGTTTGAAGGAGTACTAGTGCAATTCATATATATCTCAATATCGCTCTTTCTCTTATCCGTGAAATCCGTAAAAATGCGTGTACCCTTATAATAAGCTTAGGAAGGAGGCTTATATTATGTATTTTTGGAGCTTTATTTTAAAAATCAACAAGGGGTCTTATCCTTGTAGATTTATTAATCAAGTGTACAAATCATGGCTAAGTGGCCCGACATCGGAATGATCTGATAAAACGCCGCTGATGTGCTCTACATATAAATGAAAACCACGTCAACCATCAAATGAATTTGATTACAAGTCTGAATGACTACCGGCAAAATAGAAAGATGACAAATGGGTATTCCATTACTTATGAAAACTTATGAAATTTCAATATTGCCTCACACAGGGCGGTAACCAAACTTACTTAAGCAAATTTTGGCTAGCAATCGTAGCACATAATCATATTCATACACACAACGTTTACGCCCTCACACCTTCCATGTCAACCACCACGATACTCTAGTGGTAAAAGCAACATTTAAGTTAGTGCCAAATTTTCGGAAATGTGTTGCATAATGCAATACCATCATACATCGCACTACCTCATGATTTGAAGGAGTACTAGTGCAATTACATATATATATCTCAATATCGCTCATTCTCTTATCCGTGAAATCCGTAAAAATGCGCGTACTCGTATAATAAGCTTCGGAAGGAGGCTTATATTATGTATTTTTGGAGCTTTATTTCAAAAATCAACAAGGGGTCTTATCCTTGTAGATTTATTAAACATGTGTAGAAATCATGGCTAAATGGCCCGACATTGGAAGGATCTGATAAAACGCCGCTGATGTTGTTCTACATATAAAAGAAAACCACGTCAACAATCAAATGAATTTGATTACCAGTCTGAATGACTACCGGTAAATTAGAAAGCTGACAAATGGTTATTCCATTACTTATGAAAACTTATGAAATATCAATATTACCTCACACAGGGCGGTAACCAAACTTACTTAAGCAAGTTTTGGCTAGCAATCGCGGCTCATAATCATATTCATACACACAACGCTTACGTCCTCACACCTTCCATATCATCCGCCACGATACTCGAGTGGTAAAAGCAATAGTTAAGATAGTGCCCCAATTTTCGGAAATGAGTTGCATTATGCAATACCATCATACACTGCACTACCTCATGGTTTGAAGCAGTACTGGTGCAATTCATATATATCTCAATATCGCTCTTTCACTTATCCGTGAAATCCGTAAAAATGCGCGTACTCTTATAATAAGCTTAGGAAGGAGGCTTATATTATGTATTTTTGGAGCTTTATTTCAAAATCAACAAGGGGTCTTATCCCTGTAGACTTATTAAACATGTGTACAAATCATTGCTAAATGGCCCGACATCAGAAGGATTTGATAAAACGCCGCTGATGTTGTCTACATATAAAAGAAAACCACGTCAACCATCAAATGAATTTGATTACAAGTCTGAATGACTACCGGTAAAATAGAAAGCCGACAAATGGGTATTCCATTACTTATGAAAACTTATGAAATTTCAATATTGCCTCACACAGGGCGGTAACCAAACTTACTTAAGCAAATTTTGGCTAGCAATCGTGGCTCATAATCATATTCATACACACAACGTTAACGCCCTCACACCTTCCATATCAACCACCACGATACTCTATTGGTAAAAGCAACATTTAAGTTAGTGCCCAATTTTCGGAAATGTGTTGCATAATGCAATACC
>JAURVB010010691.1:0-19949 GCA_033002965.1 Piper betle
ATATATGAGCTAGCAATAACTTGCTAGCTAGCGGTATATGAGCTGTGCCATGAGATATGTAAACATTTTACCGAATTGAATGGATACACAATATATCAAAGATGTAGATGGATGAGCTTCTTTTATTTTGATTTTGGAAACAGCTAGTGTTCCAAGTTTCGTGAATATTTAAAGATATAAAGCTAGCTACTGCAGTGTTTGACAAGTTCATCTTAAACATGGATGGGGAAGGGAGAGGCCTAGCTAACACGTAATTAAATATGGTTTAAGCATGTCTGTGGCCTCGTTGTTTACAAACATATAAAATATGATAAGGCTTAATTCATTGTTTAAACATGCAGTTTTGGTGTACATATTAATCACATATATAATTGCACCATATTGAACGAGTGACTCATTTGAAGTGTTTTTGGGCGAACATATAAATCGGATAATTCATTTCTCCTCATTCATTTGGTCTGTAGCACTATGCTTCTAACAGGTCTAGACTTTGTCGAAGGACATATATTAATATGTTAATATATACACGAATGTATACTAGCTCATGGAAACTAATAAATTAGAAGTAGGGAGTTATATATATTTTAACGTTTCATTTTTAGTATGGGGGATTGAATATCAAAATCATAAAACAAAGCCATTATTAATCTCGGGCTATTTAGCAATCTGATGTCTCAATCTCCTTTTTGAGATTAAAGGATAAAAAGAATGGTGCAAAACACAGGGTATTCCACTAGCTAGCCGTCGTTTGAATGGCCGACATTCTCATCTACACATCAAATTATATTTTGTCCAACTATGTATCGACTGTATATAAGTCCAACTTATTTACTTGATCTAGACTCAAATATCAAAGCTATAAATTCATAATTCCAAGTCAATCTTTTAATTACCATTCTTAACGAATACCACCAGCTGTAGAAGATGAACTAATAACTTCGATATGGTATTCTTGTCCCACTCAAAAGGACCATATTGTTGGGAAATTTTAAAACAATAGAGGTTGGAATTTGCACACATGATTGAAAAAGATGATCTAAAAAATAATCTATACGAATAATTCGTTAATCTCGAATTCAAGGCACACTGTAGGGCTTTTGCAATACAAAATTATCATCTTCTACATTAAAACATTATTTGGTAACTTATATCTAAGATACAATAGTTTCTTCTCCTTGAAAGTGCAGTAATAAGAATAGTTTTCAATCTCTTATTACACGGCAGGACCAAACTCAAATTCTGATTAAAAATCAAATTTTACTTTTAAAAACTTAATAAAAAATCACAAGGGAAGAAGGAGACTAAAACAATATGTCAAAGTCCCTTAATCCTTAGAAACGAGGGTTTATAAAGAAACGACCCAAAAAAGTAACTGGGCATGAAATAGGTGCGACCCAACACGCAAAAGCGTCAAGGTGCTAGCCCGGGCACTTGCGTTTGGATTTTCCATACAATTATAACGCTGGCACCAGGTCAAAAACTCAACGCCGCGGCGTTCAAAACCGGCGCCGGAGAGTTGGTTTTAAAAAACACCAGAAATACATGGTGCCTCACGGCTCACACAAGCTTTAGTTGCTTTTTTAATAGTGAGCATATACGTTCTTTTCTTAGGCAAAACATCAATGATAATAAAACAAAGTTCCTTTTGCAATATGCATGCCAGTTTGTGTATCTTTGATGTTTGGTCTTGATAAATCTTTGTCCTTCACAAGTCGAATAAGCTTCTATTAGATTGAATCTATATCATGCAAGAGTTAGCTTTCGAAAAGAAAACCTTGGTTTATTCCATCATGCAATATGCATTGCAGCATTGGTGCTAATACATAATTAAGTTCATCAAATGGGCATAAATTAATTATTTTCATTCATTATTTATCCCTAAATTGTAGCTTAATTAATCACCCCATACATTTAATGTTCTTACATTAAAAAAACTAATGAGCGTTGCGATTTTTCTTTTTAAAAAATGACTGAGTGAGTGATGTAAAGAACCATTTATCATAAAATAGCGAACTTCCATTCCCAAATAATCGCATCCATATTTATGATTTATGATAATTGATCAGATAGTGACGATAGCGATACATCATAAAAGCACTTTGCTCGGTTCTTCAATACATATTTTCATATTGCACTTAGCATTATTATTATTATATATGATAGAACTCTTAATATATTTTTCATGGTGCATAGTCTCCATGACCACCACCAGCCCCAGCTCCTTACATGCTCCCGGCGGCTCCGGCAAAGCCACAGCCACCGCCTCCACCACTCCTGCCGCAGCCACCATCACTGTGCGCACCACCACCATATCCACCACCTTCATCAGCACCACTACCACATCCATAACCACCTCCATAGTGCCTCCCTCGGCATACCCTCTGCTGCCACCACCACCACCACCGCATGGCTACTATCACAGGGTCACCTTAAGGGTTAAATTTTTCGCCCTTGCGTTCCCCTATGCAGCGTGTTTCCATCCCTGGAAACACTCAGCCTACACCTGCATGCAGCGATTTACCGCTACACAAAGCGGCACACGGGCACCAACATACCTAGTCCCAGTACTGTGCTCAACTACTAGCGCTGCTAGTACCGGTACTTGATTATCGGTATTGGCTCCCCACGAACACACCGAACCGCCAAGCTGCAGCGCCTTCCCATCCCACGTACCAATCACCCTGCTCGGTATGACCAGACCTCAAAATCACCGGTCTAGTCTTTAGTGGCCAAATACGACACTTAAACCACAAGAATTATGGGAACTCTTCCCAACCTCTATTCTAACAATATGAATACAGGACAATACAGGTAATCCTCATTCGATTACATGCAAGTCGTGGACATGCAAACCCCATGACTTTGCCTCTCGACCCTCACCGGACAGGACTTACACGCAACCCTCGACTACCCCAGCACGAGGCTGCTGAACAACGACTATGTGGGTATCTTGATCCTAAAGGCGGACGTCGATTATGCCAGCAGTCCTCCGTGGAGCTCTAGTCCGATTCACGGCCTGGCTGCAGTCACTCCACGGCGTCCCCTTGCCCAACCAAGGTGACTCTCCTCCACTGAGATCTCTCTCTCTCTCTCATCATCACACACACACACTTGTTGTTATCCTTTTGTCTGATCTCTACACAAGGATGGCACCTCCTTATATAGACTCTTGGGCTAGTGTGCTGGCACGTCATCACCCTGCATCGTCACCATCGAGCTCTTGATCAACGACTCTCCTTGATCAGAATGCGTCATCCAACTCTTGAAGTTCCCTCACCGTTGGATCTGTGATCAACGGCCCCAACTCACTCAAGCGCTTGTCATCGACCCCTTGGTGTTCCTGCAGCAATTACTAGAAACTCCTTGGGTGCAGCATGGTCATCTGGTCTAGACCCCCTGGCTCGGCCTAGCTGACCCCAGTATCGAACCTTTGTCGGTGTGTTCCAAGGCCCACTCAGCATCCAACACCGGGACACTGCTAGGACCCCTGCGCATGCTCGATAACCCCAACACCAGTAAGTCCCTACCGGCCCTTGGTCTCGGTCACCTGCTCGATCGCGCACCCATGACTACCAATACACACTGCTCGGTAGTGCATGGACCTGGCTACCCAGCATGCTCGGACCTCGCACACGCCTGGAACCCACCACGCTCGATACCTGGTAGCGGTATGTTCGGTACTCCTTACTGATCATGCTCGCTACCACCACTATCGGTACTGCCCGGCATCTCTCCTGGTAGCTGATCACTTGATAGAACCCATGCACCTGTCAGCACCTGACCTGTAACGACCCGGCCATTTGTCACAACATTGTGTGCCTAGCTAGCCAGGTGTTACTCACAATTAAGCAAATATGTCTAACATTTTTATTTAACAAAAACATATATAATGATCCCACAGTCTTAGACCATTTCCCAGTAGCCACACTTATTTCTCAAATAAATAATAAAAGGAGTCCTCATATTTATTTTGCTCCATGCCCTGGTTGTCAATCACCTACTTTCGTATCTGCACACCTGTGGAGGCAATTCCGCGTTAGTGATTACAACACTAAGTAGTATAATAGATAAAACAAATCAAGTACATTCCACTATTTCCTTATGTTTATTTTAATATGCGGTGGAGCGATTCCGCTGTACTCCAAAACAATGCGGAGGAGGTATCCGTTGTGATCCGCACACCCCGGCCGTAGCCCTTTTGTGGGGAGGCTACCACTACCGTCTCCAGTGCCAGTGCCTCGCACACCCCGGCCGTAGCCTTTTTGTGGGGAAGCTATCACTGCACTCAGGTGATTGCTACGCCCCGTTTGTGGGGAAGCTCTCACTACCAATTCTAGTATTAGTGCCTCGCACACCCCGGCCGTAGCCTTTTTATGGGGAGGCTATCACTACACTCCAGTGCCAGTGCCTTGCATACCCCGGCTGTAGCCTTTTTATGAGGAGGCTATCACTGCACTTAGGTGAATGTTACGCCCCGTTTGTGGGGAAGCTCTCACTGCCAACTCTAGTGTCAGTGCCTCACACACCCCGGCCGTAGCCTTTTTATGGGGAGGCTATCACTGCACTCAGGTGATTGCTAGGCCCCGTTTTTGGAGAAGCTCTCACTGCCAATTCTAGTGCCAGTGCCTCACACACCCCGGCCGTAGCCTTTTGATGGGGAGGCTATCACTGCACTCCAGTGCGATGGAGGAATCGTTGTGCCTCGCTCACCCCGGCCGTAGCCTTTTTATGGGGCGGCTATTACTACTCCAAAACAATGTCAATGCATTACACAATTTATGCACATAATACGACCCCGTGTCAGACTGAGTCAATTCTTTGACCCCGGTTGCACTCTGGTGGTCGAATCTGGGCTCAGGCCGACTTAGGCTACCAACAAGGAAAGTACGATGTTCTACCTATTATACGTACCTGACTTGTGATTTTGTATGACTGTGACCCGTGAACCCTAATCTGAATGAGGGCATAAAATTATACATTAGTATAATTTTATTTTGTATGAACCTACATGCAACTTACATGACTAATATATTATCAATTTTAGATGATGTAATTAGTTCATGTTAGTCTTCATTGCTTATTAAATTTTAGCAATTCTAATGATAATTAATTATTAATTATCCCCATCCAAATCCCCATTATCTAATTGATAATTTAATTATTAACATGTCCATTTACAAAACAACTAAGCAATCGACAAGAACGCCATGCATAAGACGCTGGAGATCTAGCAACTTGGCAGGGCGTCTTCAACAAACCTTGCATGCAAGAATCCTAATGGAAATAAATACGATGAGGGATGAAATACTCACACAGTAATGGGGAGTTCGCCTGGGACGGAGATGAGGGATGAAATACTCCCTCCTCCTGTATATATGTACACTTCAACCATTCCCTCCATTAAATTCTCACACCCCATCATCCATTCATGAATAGGTATTTTCTAGGTGACCTTAAGTCGAACCATGACTGGTCGACTTGATAACCAACTATATCGGTTCATCTATATTTATTTCAGAATATTTAGGTTCGAGTCTTTTATTAAAAATCATGGTTTTTACATGACCTGCACACTAACACGGTTAACACTGGTAGGTTGTTCCACCACCCGGATAGCACCGACTATCTATGCTTTGGACTCAAGATGACTAGGAACAACCGCCAAACCCTAGCTCCCTTGGCGTCCCACAGTTTACGACCGTAACAGTCTCCCCCACCAATGAGACCCGATGTCCTCATCAGAGGCTTGAGTCCTATTCTGCCTCTTGATCCCTCTCACACATAGGTTTCCTCCACCTTTCTCACTCCTGAGTTACTCCGTCCACTCCTTCGAAGCCCCTAGGTTGACATACCTCTGCTTCAAAATCTTTTCTATCTCTTATTTGACGGCAGTAGAGGAAGCTCTCACAGACGATCTCTCACACTGGAGTGACCGAATCCACCTGGAAAAATGGGTGTATCCCATCAACACACTAAGGAACCCGTACCCTCACTGGGTACACCAGATTTTCTCCCAAATCTGGGTGCGACCGTTAGCATCACTTGTTCTCCACGCGGAATGATATGCCCTCCTGTTCAGGTCTGCATTCCTCCTCATTCAGCTCGTTGCACCTTACATGGTCCACAACTTCGAAGAATCAAGCCTCGTTAGCTAACCACCAAGCAGATTTTATAGCTGCTTCGTGCAAGAGGACCATGTTACGGATGCCTTACATACTCCTCCTGAGTAATGCATCCATAACCTCAGTCCTTACTCCAAACTGAGCCTAGCTAGTTGTCATCGGTCACTCTCCTTCCACTTGTACCCCGCGTACTTCCCCATAATTCGGCAAGCAGCCCACAGTTGGGTGTCCCTGGGCATTGCCCCAAACAGCATACTCCAAGACTTGATAGACTAACCCTGCTGTTGCTTCCTTCTCTTTGGGACTTTGGACCCTCTGGCCCATGAGACTGAGCTCCAAGATCTCAAGGTGAAGTTAGGCTACAGCATCCCAGCCACCAACTCTTTTCATTGCACCTACCCGGCTGGAAAACTCCAGTCACGAGTTTCACAAAAGCTGCGCTATCAGCTTTTGACCAACAACGATTCACCCTAACATCGGGTACACATCCAGCCTCAACCTGGACGTCCTTCCACTGGGGAATGTGGAATCTCAGCTTCGTCTTAGTCTACCGGTAAGGAATATAGATAGCCGATTCCTTGCTGTCATAGACTAACCTCATCACCTAACCAACACTTTGAGTCAAACCTCTGCTTTCTCCGTCAACCAAGTTTCTTGTTGTCACAATCCATTTCCGCTAACTCTTTCTCCCTGGGTCTGGAATAAGGCGTTAGCTCCATTGACCTCCAGACAATGAACTCAGATCCAACAAGTAAACCCGCCATAGTTGGACAATGTACTCCCGGCCAGCCCCTGCTGCTTTCCACCGTCCTGACATTCGTGAAGTGTGTCACCACTCCACCGGTTGCCTGGAACCCGGCCGTTCCAGAATTGGCTCCGATGATCACAGCTCTTATCACATCAAAGGCTGTAAGGTATGACACCGACCACACCTATTCAAAGATGACCCAACATGGCACAATCCATGTACAAACTTCCCATAATTGGCCAAAATCCTAGGAAGCTCTTCCTTCCAGTCACCTCTATTGGCATCCACTCGGCAATGGTATTTGCTCGATTCCACACTCGCACCCTGCTCGGCCAATTCTAGGGAGGCTCAACTCCCCTAATCACAAACTCACATGACTCTTCACACAGAGAATGCTCCTTGAGCCCTACATCAGATGGCCCGCGTGAACCCTTCTTGGCTCACTACCTGACTTCAGGTCCAACTCAAAGGAACTGGGTACTTCTTCCTCACGGTCACCTCCTGTAATCCTTGGTGCATGATGGCTGAATTTTCCCCATCCAGGAACCACATCTGGATTTGTGTGAGTTCGTCCGGCACCACACTCTAGTGCATTGGCATTGGTGCCATCCCTAGCGCCAACTCGATCTGGTGAATGATCGTTCTCTTGGGAGACCCCTCTGGCAACTGGGTAGACTGCACATCTACCAGCAAATCCGGCATTACCACCACCTAGTGCGGCTGGATCATCACCATTCCTGCCAAATCAGTCAAGGCCCCGGGCACTCTCGAGTCACCTGCATTGCCGACAGATGCTCCTCCTTGACAGTGCTGCACTTGACCCCAGAAGGTCCTCTCTGCCCACGAACGAAGCTTGCACCCGCTTCACTCGCGATCAGTATACCTTCCAGTTGTGGGAAAACTCCCACACTAGCAGTACACATGAAAGGATTCCCGAGTATCAGATCAAAGTCATCGAGTTCGACGACCATCAAGTCCACTCGGCCTTCATACTCCCCCAGGCTGATTCTGACATTTCTGGCTATACCTTCAACTTGCCTCGCCTGTGAGTTCACCGCCTTTATCTGGTTGGTCACGATACCAATCTTCAACCCTAACTCCAATGCCATCCCTTTGGAGAAAAAATTGTGTGTAGCACCAGTGTCAACTAGGGCTGAAACTGCTCTCCCATTCACTATGCATGGAACGTGCATCAGGTCAGCTCCTCCAAAAGCTGCACGTCTAGCTGTCAACGCCCTGAGTATCTGAAGGGTAGACGCTCGGGCAAGAGGCTCCTCCTCTTGATCCTGGTCTACAGCCGCTACCAAGGCATTCACCTTGCCTCGGCTCGGACACTCTTTTGCCCGATGCGGTCCCCTGCACAGAAAGCATCCGGTTGCTGGTGTACTCGGCACTCGGTCCCTGCTGCCTGACCCCATGTCCGACACCCTCTTTGGCCGGAATGGCTTCCTGCCATCCCGTTGGCTGTTGTTGCCTTGGCCTCCCTAGAACTTCTTACTCGGGCCATTTTCTCTCGAGACCCCAGCATGCTTGAAGTCTACCAGGGCATCGGCAGCCACCAAAGCTGCAGTAAATCCAGGACTTTTTACTGTCTCAATTCCGTCTGAGCCCATGGTTGGAAACCAGAGATGAAATTAAATAACTTGTCTTCTTCCGACATATTCTTGATGTCTAGGAGACAAGAGCTGAACTCCTTGACGTATTCCCGTATGGTACCTGTTTGCCTCAACTTCTTGAGTCGATCTCTTACCATCCATGTTGTGTTAGTGGGCAAGAATTGCTTATGAAGCTCCTGTTTCAAGGAATCCCTAGTCTCCATACTGGGGTTGACCAGCATTCTCATCCTCCTCGGTGCGAGTTCTGTACCATAACTTGGCATCCCCCGTCATGAACATGCTGGCCATAGAAACTTGGCGTTCTTCAGGTATATTCGCAGCAATGAAGTACTCTTGACTATCCCAGATGAAGTTCTCTAGGTCCTTGGCTGACCTAGTTCCCTTGAACTTCTTCAGCTCTGGCACCTTAAGCCTACCTAGGATCGAATATTCCTCAACTGCACGGTCAACCCCACTGGGTTGAGAATATCTT
This sequence comes from Piper betle, assembly GCA_033002965.1. Classification (NCBI taxonomy): domain Eukaryota; kingdom Viridiplantae; phylum Streptophyta; class Magnoliopsida; order Piperales; family Piperaceae; genus Piper; species Piper betle. The sequence goes on from JAURVB010010691.1 coordinate 8,959, forward strand.
GCGACCACCTACTTCAATAGCGTTACATCTGTATGTAGAGCTTGTATCATATCCCAGAACTCTTCCAACAATCCTGCTGTCTGTTCCTCCTTAACACCGCTGGTCCCGGGTCTGTCGCTAACCTGAGTGTTCAAGTCCCTCATCCCTTCTGTTAAGGACTGTAGTTGCTCAAAGATGGTCCATCCATCATCACTGGTAGGTCCTCCCACCAGCACTTCCTGTCATGTCACACGTTCTCATGTGTCCATGCCTTGGTAACTACCTACTGGAAAAATGTGGAGTCTTTCCTCTGAAAGCTGTGTTGTGCCCTGCAAGCCTTCCGGTCTTCACCGAAATTAGGCTATGATACCTTCTGTCACAGGGTCACCTTAGGGGTTAAAATTTTTGCCCCTGCGTTACCTTGTGTGGCGTGTTTCCCTCCTTGGAAACACATAGCCTACACCTGCACGCAGCGATTTACCGCTACACAAAGCGGCACACGGGCACCAACATACCCAGTCCCAGTACTGTGCTCAACTACTAGCGCCGCTAGTACCGGTACTCGATTGTCGGTATTGGCTCCCCACGAACACATTGAACCGCCAAGCTGCAGCGCCTTGGCGTCCCACGTACTGATCACCCTGCTCGATATGACCAGACCTCGGAATCACCAGTCTAGTCTTCGATGGCCAAATATGACGCTTACACCACAAGAATTACGGGAACTCTTCCCAACCTTCATTCTAACAATATGAATACATGATAATACAGGTAATTGTCACTCGATTACATGCAAGTCGTGGACATGCAAACCCCACGACTTTGCCTCTCAACCCTCACTCGACAGGCCTTACACGCAACCCTCGGCTACCCTGGCACGAGGCTTCTGAATAATGACTATGTGGGTATCTTGATCCTAAAGGCAGACGTCGACTACGTCGGCAGTTCTCTGTGGAGCTCCAGTCCAATTCACGGCCTGGCTGCAGTCACACCACAACGTCCCTTGGCCCAACGAAGGTGACTCTCCTCCACTGAGATCTCTCTCTCTCTCTCTCTCACACACACACACACTTGTTGTTCTCCTTTTGTCTGATCTCTACACAAGGATGGCACCTCCTTATATAGACTCCCGGGCTAGTGTGCTGGCACGTCATCACCCTGCATCGTCACTGTCGAGCTCTTGATCAACAGCTCTCCTTGATCAGAATGCGTCATCCAACTCTTGAAGTTCCCTCACCATTGGATCTGTGATTAACGGCCCCAACTCACTCAAGCCCTGTCATCGACCCCTTGGTGTTCCGACAACAATTACTAGAAACTCTCTGGGTGCAGCACGGTCATCTGGTCTAGACCCCTGGCTCGGCCTAGCTGACCCCAGTATCGAACCTCTGTCAGTGTGTCCCAAGGCCCACTCGGCATCCAGCACCTGGACCCTGCTAGGACCCCTGCGCATGCTCGATAACCCCAACACCAGTAAGTCCCTACCGGCCCTTGGTCTCAGTCACCTGCTTGATCGCGCACCCGTGACTACCGATACACACTGCTCGGTAGTGCACAGACCTGGCTGCCCGGCATGCTCAGACCTCGCATGTGCCTGGAACCCACCACGCTCGATACCCGATAGCGGTATGCTCGGTACTCCTTACCGATCATGCTCGCTTCCGCTGCTATCGGTACTGCCCGGTATCTCTCCCAGTACAGCTGATCACCCGATAGAACCCATGCACCCGTCGGCACCTGACCTGCACACTAACATGTTTAACACTGGTAGGTTGTTCCACCACCTGGATACCACCGACTACCCATGCTTTGGACTCGAGATGACTAGGAACAACCGCCAAACCCTAGCACCCTTGGCGTCCCATGGTTTACGACCATAATAGCTACCGTATCCACCCCCACTCCCAACCCCTCCACCTGAGCCATGCCCACCACCACATGTGCCACCTGCGGCATACCCACCACCACCACTGCTGTCGCTGGAACTGCTGCCTCTGTACCCACCACCGTGCTCCTCCGGCACTATCCCGTACCCTTCTCCCTTCCCTCCACCACTACCATACCCACGTCGCGTTCACGTGCACCTGCGCCAGCATAACTATTGAGTTTCCCTCACCCATTCGCATTGAAAAACTCAATTATCAGTTTTTGGCCTTTCGTTTATCACTCAAGTGGTTGGTGTTGTGTATACCTATATGTAATTTCGTCTTTTTTTATGGAAGTTTAATGAGATGTCTTCTAGAATTCTACTAATATTCTTTTATATAAAGGAGAATTCTATTAATATTAAATAGGATATCCTCTTGAGAGTTTTTGAGTACATTTGGCTCATAAATTGAGAGTTTGGAGAAGTTCTTTATCTTCTCAAGTCAAAGTTGGGGTCGTAATCCAGGATGTGAGGTTGATACAATTTTCTTTTGAGGTGTATGCTAATTTCTCATATATTGTATTTCTCAAGAATTGTATCTTTTAGATCTTGTTATTGGCTAATTTGTATTAAGAGAGTTTTGTCAAAATTTATTCGATACTTGATTGTAAGAGATTTTCTTAATCGAAGTTGATCGAGTAGGTTGCTTTTCTTTTTCCTAATTTGGAGAAAAGTTTCCATCCATTTTTATCTTGGTGTCTCCCATTCATCTTATATTTGTTTTCATTTCGTCTTGAGGGGAAATATTTTTTGGGTTGTTTCTGCTAGAGTATCTATTGCCCAACAAGCGGTATTAGAGCCTGGTGAGCTTCGGTTTTTTTTGTCTGTCTTCATTTTGGGTAGTAACCTTTTGTGTCAAGATGAATGATAAGAAACATGTTAAGATGGTAGCCTTTAAGGGTAAGTCTAATTGGCATTACTGGAAAGGTTGTATAATTGATTATTTATTCACTAAGGATTTATATGATCCAATTATTAGTCCTCCTGAGTCATTGAGTTCCAGTCCATTGTTGAGTGCTACTCTGGTCGTGACTGATGAAGGGAAGGCTCCTACGATTTCTCCTCCTCTGCCTACTACTATGGGTAAGTCTAGTGTCACGTCTGAATGGATCAAGATGGACAAAAATGCATGGCTTTGATCAGACAATGGTTAGAACAGAACGTATATAACCATGTGACGAGAACAAAGACAACCAAGGAGCTTTGGGATAAGCTCTTGTATATGTATGAGAGAGACACTCCTGGAAACTGAAAATTGTTGGTCAGAAAGGGTTGATGAATCTTCAATATAAGGATGGGACAGAAGTAAGTGCCTACATCAATGAGATGTAAGGTATATTAACTCAATTATCTAGTTTGAATATGCCTCTTTATGATGCTTGGCACGCTTGTCTATTATTGAATGCTTTACCGGAGTCTTGGGAACCTTTAGTTATTTCTTTGAATAATTCTGACAAGCTGCTGACTTTTGATATGGTTTCAAGTTGTCTTTTGAGTGAAGAAGTGAGAAGGAAAACACAACATGTAACCTTCTTTAATTCATCTCAATCTTTGGTTTCTAAATTTAGTTCTCAGGGAAGATCAAAGAATAGGAATCCAAGTGGAAGAGTCTTTAGTTTCTGAATTTAGTTTTCGGGGAAGATCAAAGAGTAGGAATCCAAGTGGAAGAGATAAGAGTAAAGGAAGGTCTAAATCCAGAAATAAGACCTTCAAGTGCTTTTATTGTGATAAAGCCGGCCATAAGAAGCAGAATTGTTAGAAATATAAGAAAGATCTAAGAAATGGTAAGGTGCTTAATAATAAGAGTGAAAATGATAAGACTGCCAATTTTGCAACAGAAGATATACTAATCATAATGGATGATAGAAATGATTGTTTGACAGCTAATGATTATCTTAGTTGGGTGATTGATTCTGGCGCATCGTTTCAAGCTACCCCATGAAAAGATTTCTTCAACACCTATGTGGCAGCTGGTCTAGGTGTGGTGAATATGGGCAACAATGAGACTTCTAAAATTACTGGTCATGGTGATGTGCATATTGTGGCCGATTCAAGTTGCAAACTTGTTTTGAAAAATGTGCATCACGTTCCTGTTTTGAGATTGAATTTGATGTAAACAGGTGTGCTAGATGATGAGGGCTATGTTTCACAATTTTCATGTGGCTTATAGAAATTGGTGAAAGGTTCTCTGGTGGTTGCTAAAGGGAAGAAGTGTTGTGGTCTTTATAGGACTAAATCTAGTCTGGTTCATGGGGAGGTTAATGTTACCTCTATTACTCTCACAGCTGATTTTCAGCATAGAAGGTTGGGACACATGAGTGAGAAGGGGCTAGATTTTTGAAGAAGAAAAACTATTTTCTACAACTTGATGGGACAACACTAAGCTCTTGAGATCATTGTTTGGCTGGAAAACAATGTAGGGCTTCTTTTGTATCCACTGGCAAAAGGAAGACATACATACTTGAACTTGTACATTCTGATGTCTGTGGTCCAATGGAGATAAAGTCTCTCGGCGGAGCTTCTTATTTTGTCACTTCTATTGATGATGCCTCAAGGAAGGTATGGTGTTATTGTTTGTAGGATAAAAATGATGTGTTTAATACTTTCAAATCATTTCATGTTCTTGTAGAGAGAGAAACATGAAAAACTTTAAAATGTTTGAGAAGTGATAATGGAGGTGAGTATTGTTCTACTGACTTTTAGGTTTATTGTGACAAGCATGACATTCGATATAAGAAGACCGTTCCCTATACCCCCACAATTGAATGGAGTGGCTGAGAGGATGAATAGAATAATTCAAGAAAGGGTTAGGTGTATGCTTTCTACAACAAAACTACCTAAAGGATTTTGGGCTGAAACTGGTTGTGCTGCTTGTTATTTAATTAATAGATCTCCTACACCTGTTTTAGATGGAGATCCTCTAGAAAAAGTTTGGACTAGTAGGAAGGTAAAATACACTCATTTAAGGGTGCTTGGTTGTAAAGCCATTGTGCATATGCCAAAGGAACTAAGGTCTAAGCTTGATGCTAGGACATTTAAATGCATATTTCTGGGTTATGGGGATGAAGAGTTTGGTTTCAGACTTTGGGATCCTAAGGAGAAGAAAATTGTTCAAAGCTGGGATGTGGTGTATCAAGAGAATCAGTTTCTAGAGGACTTTGGGAATAAAACAACTACCCAAAGTGATACCTAGGATTATGTTGTGAAGGTTAAGATTTCATCTGCTCCTCCAATAGTTGTAGAGGATATTGTTCAAGATGCTGAACAGATTGATGAAGAAGTTAGAGATGGCATTCCTATTTCTTTGTTTCGTGATGGTGAAGGTGAGGATAATGATATTACTAATGATACAGTTCTTGATGTTGTTGATGAACATGTACATGATGGTGATCGGGTTGTTGATCAAGGGGAGGCTGATGCTACTAAAACAAAATATGATGCTACCAAAATAAAATCTGGTAGAATTGTTAAGCCATCCACGAAGTATCCAAAGTCTACTTATGTGACTCTCACAGAAAGTGGTGAGCCTAAAGACTTCAGTGAAGCTCTTAGTCACAAAGAGAAAGACAAATGGGTAAGTGCCATGCAAGATGAACTAAAATCATTGCATGAGAACAAGATGTATGAGTATGTGAATCTTCCTAAGGGGAGAAAGGTCTTGAAGAACAAGTGGGTTTTTCGGCTTAAGCATGAAGAAGGTAACTTACAACCAAGGTACAAGGAAATACTTGTGGTGAAAGGTTTCAGGTAGAAGAAAGGTATTGACTTTGATGAAATTTTCTCACATGTTGTAAAAATGTCTTCAATCTGTTGTGTGCTAGGTTTAGCTACAAGTATGGATTTAGAGGTTGAACAGTTAGATGTGAAGACTGCATTTTCCTATGGTGATATTGATAAAACAATATATATGGAACAACCTGAGGGTTTTGTATAAGGAAAAGAAACAGATGGTGAGCAGATTAAAGAAGAGATTGTATGGCCTCAAGCAAGCTCCTAGACAGTGGTACAAGAAATTTGATTCTTTTATGGATAGTCAAGGCTACAACAGAAGTGTTTTAGACTATTCTGTATTTATCAAGAAATTTGGGAAGAATGACTTTATCATTTTGCTTCTTTATATTGATGATATGTTGATTCTTGGACATGACAAATCAAGAATTGGAGATTTGAACGAAAATTTAGGCAAAACTTTGCTATGACAGATTTGGGTCTAGTTAGGCAAATTCTTGGCATGTCCATCCAGCGTGATAGAAAAGCTAAGAAGATTTGGTTATCCCAAGAGAAATACATTGAGAAGATTCTTCAGCAGTTCAACATGAGGGAAGCCAAAACGATTACTGTTCTAGTAGGAGCTCAATTCAAATTGAAGAAGGGTGAGCTAAGTGAAGCAAAAGTATATGAAATGAAGAATGTGCCTTATGCATCTGTTGTAGGGAGCCTTATGTATGCTATGGTTTGTACTAGACCAGACATTGCATATGTTGTCGAGGCAATAAGTAGACATTTGTCTAATCCTAGTAGAGAATATTCACAAATAGTTAAGTGGATATTGAGATATTTGAGAGGTACTTCAAAACTAGGTTTATGCTTTGGGGAGGTAAGCCTATATTATAATATTATACTGATGCAGATATGGCTGGTGATCTTAACTCTAGGAGGTCTACTTCTGGGGTTGTTGTTACTTTTGCGGGTGGTGCTATTTCTTGGTAGTCCAAATTGCAAAAGTGTGTTGCTCTATCCATAATTGAGGCTGAATTTATTGCAGTTACAGAAACTTGTAAAGAGGTTCTATGGTTGAAAAGATTTTTGAATGAAATTGGGATAAGTCAAGATAAGTATGAGGTACTTTGTGATAGTCAAAGTGCTATACATTTGAGTAAGAACTCTAGTTTTCATTCAAATAGTAAACACATAGATGTTCGATATCATTGGGTAAGAGATGTATTAGACAAAAAGTTGTTAAAGTTGAACAAGGTTCCCACTAACAAGAACATCACAGATATGTTAACCAAGATTGTGATAAAGGACAAACATTTATTTTGTTGAAGTAGAGCTGGTATGGAGAATTTTGCTAACACTTATGTCTAGTTAGCTCATGGATTCGTGAAGGGGAGGATTTGTTGAGTTTCCCTCACCCATTCACATTGAAAAACTCAATTGTCAGTTTTTGGTTTTGTATACTTATGTGTGATTTTGTCCTTTTCTATAGAAGTTTAATGAGGTGATTTCTAGAATTCCACTCATATTCTTCTATATAAAGGAGAATTCTGTTGTCTTCTTGAGAGTTTTTGAGCACATTTGGCTTATAAAGGGAGAGTTTGGAGAAGTTCTTCATTTTCTCAAGTTGAAGTCGGGGTCGTAATCCAGGGTGTGAGGTTGATCCAATTTTCTTTTGAGGTGTATGTTAATTTCTCAATTTTTCATATATTTATTTCTCAAGAATTGTACCTTCAAATCTTGTTATTAGTCTAATTTGTATTAGGAGAGTTTTGTCAAATTTTATTTGATACTTGATTGTAAGAGATTTTCTTAATCGAAGTTGATCGAGTAGGTTGGTTTTCTTTTTACCTAATTTGGAGAAAAGTTTCCATCCATTTTTATCTTGGTGTCTCCTATTTATCTTATATTTGTTTTCATTTTATCTTGAGAGAAAATATTTTCTGGGTTGTTTCTGCTAGAGCATTTATTTCCCAATAATAACCACCACCATCTCCACCACCAGTTCCACCACTGCCACTACCACCTGCCCCACTGCCTTCTCACCTCCATAACTAGCACCGCAACCCTTTTTGCCTCCGCTACCATGCCCACCACCATGTCCAATACCTCCATAAGTAGTATCTACCTCTCCATAGCCACCCCAAGAATCACCACCATGTCTACCACCTAGTACAACATGTTCTACACTGTATGGATCAATGCTTGTCAAAAGGGTTTTAGTAGAAAAGCACACTCCAATGGAGGCTAGTAAGAGGAAGAGGATACTAGCAAGTTTTAGAGGTGTCATGGCCATGAAATGTGTTGGGTTAGTCCCACATCAGTTCTAGGGTGACTGACTGCTTATGTATAGGCTATCGAGAAAACCTTATTCCCTAAGAAACTTTTAGATTAAGAGAGACTTGTGACATTCAAGTCCTTTTGGGGGTTCAAATAGCCCAATAGTGCATCAGAGCCAGGTGGGTCTTTGTGTTGTCCCAACTTGCCTCGTAATAAGTCAACTTGTCCAACTTGAAATCTCCTGTACTCACTATAATATGTGAGCTCCCATATTTGTGGGTAAAAATGATTTGGGTGACTTGATGAGTGATGAGCTTCACGATAAGATTTGATTAACCAAAATTGGACCTAGCATGTGTGAGGATGAGATAATTCAAATGCTTTGATTTGGAAGGGGGAGAATTATTAGGTTAGTCTCACATCAATTCTTGGGTTGATTAGTGACTTGTATATAGGCTAATGAAAATATTTTATTTCTTAAACTCAGCTTTGGGTTAAAAGAGGTCTATGACACTTATTGCAAGTCACTTTTTAGGGACCAAAGGGCTAAAAAATGGTGAGCTGAGGTTGTGAGTAGTGAGGGTGCAAGTGAGGTGGTATATATAGAGCATGGTGGTGGGGCCCAAAATTCTAATTAGTGGTTGGGTGGAGCACATGTACTCACAGTGTAACGACCCGGCCATTTGTCACAACATTGTGGGCCTAGCTGGCCAGGTGTTACTCACAATTAAGCAAATATGTCTAACATTTTTATTTAACAAAAACATATATGAAGATCCCACAGTCTTAGACCGTTTCCCAGTAGCCACACTTATTTCTCAAATAAATAATAAAAGGAGTCCTCATATTTATTTTGCTCCATGCCCTGGTTGTCAATCACCTACTTTCGTATCTGCACACCTGTGGAGGCAATTCCGCGTTAATGATTACAACACTAAGTAGTATAATAGATACAACAAATCAAGTACATTTTACTATTGCCTTATGTTTATTTTAATATGCGGTGGAGCAATTCCGCTATACTCCAAAACAATGCGGAGGAGGTATCCGCTGTGATCCGCACACCCCGGCCGTAGCCCTTTTGTGGGGAGGCTACCACTACCATCTCCAGTGCCAGTGCCTCGCACACCCCGACCGTAGCCTTTTTGTGGGGAAGCTATCACTGCACTCGGGTGATTACTATGCCCCGTTTGTGGGGAAGCTCTCACTACCGATTCTAATGCCAGTGCCTCACATACCCCGGCCATAGCACTCTTTTATTGGGAGTCTATCACTGCTATACTCAGGTGAATGCTAACTGGCCCGTTTGTAGGGTGAAGCTCTCACTGCACAGACTCTAGTGCCAGATGCCTCACACACCCCGCCCGTGTGCTTTTATGGGGAGGCTATCACTGCACGTCAAGTGAATGCTATGCCCCATTTGTGGGGAAGCTTTCACTGCCAATTCTAGTGCCAGTGCCTCACACATCCCGGTCCTTGCCTTTTTGTGGGGAAGCTATCACTGCACTCGGGTGATTGTCTATACCCCGTTTGTGGGAAAGCTCTCACTACGGCACATTCTGAGTGCCAGTGCCTCGCACACCCCGGCCGTAGCCTTTTTATGGGGAGGCTATCACTGCACTCAGGTGAATGGTACGCCCCGTTTGTGGGGAAGCTCTCACTGCCAACTCTAGTGCCAGTGCCTCACACACCCCGGCTGTAGCCTTTTTATGGGGAGGCTATCACTGCACTCAGGTGAATGCTATGCCCCATTTGTGGGGAAGCTTTCACTACCAATTCTAGTGCCAGTGCCTCACACACCCTGGCCGTAGCCTTTTTATGGGGAGGCTATCACTGCACTCCAGTGCAATGGAGGAATCGCTGTGCCTCGCTCACCCCGGTCGTAGCCTTTTTATGGGGCGGTTATCACTACTCCAAAACAATGTCGATGCATTATACAATTTACGCATATAATACGACCCCGTGTCGGACTGAGTCAATTCTTTGACCCCAGTTGCACTCGGTGCATGGTGGTCGTATCTGGGCTCAGGCCGACCTAGGCTACCAACAAGGAAAATACGATGTTCTACCTATTATACGTACCTGACTTGTGATTTCGTCTGACTGTGACCCGTGAGCCCTAATCTGAATGAGGGCATAAAATTATACATTAGTATAATTTTATTTTGCATGAACCTACATGCAACTTACATGACTAATATACTATCAATTTTAAATGGTGTAATTAGTTCATGTTAGTCTTGATTCCTTATTAAATTCTCAACAATTATAATGATAATTAATTATTAATTATCCCCATCCAAATCCCCATTATCTAATTGATAATTTAATTATTAACATGTCCATTTACAAAACAACTAAGCAATCGACAAGAACCCCATGCATAAGATGCTGGAGATCTAGCAACTTGGCAGGGCGTCTTCAACAAACCTTGCCTGGAAGAATCCCAATGGAAACAAATAAGATGAGGGATGAAATACTCACACAGTAATGGGGAGGTCGCCTGGGACGGAGATGAGAGATGAAATATTCCCTCCTCCTGCATATATATACACTTCAACCATTCCCTCCATTAAATTCTCATACCCCATCATCCATTGGTATTTCCTAGGTTCAACGAGCCCCTTCATTAAATTCTCACACCCCATCATCCATTGGTATTTCCTAGGTTCAACGACCCCTTCATTAAATTCTCACACCCCATCATCCATTCATAAATAGGTATTTTCTAGGTGACCTTAAGTTGAACCATGACCGGTCGACTTGATAACCAACCATATTGGTTCATCTATATTTATTTCATAATATTTAGGTTCGAGTCTTGTAATAAAAATCATGGTTTTTACACACAGAACCAATGGATGTTCTTCAAATTTTTTTAAGTGGTTTGGGCAAGTTGTCGACGAGCGCTAAATTTGTGATCTCCAAGTTCGATGGAAAATATTTTATTTTGTGGAAGGTGAAGTTTCATACCATCTTAGTGAAAGATGGATGTGCCATTGAGTTGAAGGGGATAGGCCAAAAAATACAAGGGATGACAGATGCATATTTCGAAGAGAAAGATGAGATTGCTAAGGCTGATATCCGT